>RJWM01024862.1:0-30123 GCA_004363535.1 Dasyprocta punctata | reverse complement strand
TAAAAAAAAAAAAAGGCTGGGAATACAGCTCAGAGGCAGAGTTGACTCTAAGTTCCATCTCCAGGAAAGAAAGAGAGAAAGAAAAGGAGAGGGAGGGAAGCAAGGAAGGCAGGCAAACAGGTGGGTAAAGGCAGGGAGGGAAGAAAGGAGGGAAATAGGTTGTAAGAGCAGTACGTAAAAGTTTGAAGATGACAATTTACACCATCGAACTATTTCTCCACAGGGTATTTGTAATTTTATGGAGGAAATGATAGTATGATGGTGGAGAGCTAGAGGATACCATCTTAATCAAAAGATCAACATGAACATAAACAACTATCAGCACAAGTCAGCTGTGTATTCTGGTAATAGGCACCAAGAACAAAACATTGCTTCTGTGGTATTGGCATCGAAATTGGTGACAAAACTGAGAGACCATTTGCAAAACAGTTGACCCACACTCTTCAAAAAATGGCACTGGATTTATGCTAGTTATCTAAGGCCACTGGTAGGAATGCCCCTTTTTTAAGGAGTATTAATATGCTCCATATCGTCTAGGAGTAAAGCACTGGTTTACGCTGGCTAAGTGTCAGACGATGTGCCCAAGAGAAAAGGGAGAAGAAACGAGAGGAATGAGAAAGCAAAGAAGAAAAGAAGGGCGAAGAAGATGGTGAGATGTTAACAGCTAGTGGAACAAGGTAAGGTATATGAGCATGTTCAGAGTACTCAACTTTTCTGTGTCTGAAAATTTTCAAATAAAAACAGAAAAAAAAGAATACATTTCTAGAAGTAACACTCTCAGGCGAGAGGTGCTGCAAATAAAACTAACTTATACTCAGTTTTCTCTATAGTAACTGTCAGCAAAAGGGAGCACTAGGCATCTGGAAGAACAAATAATTAAATTATAAGTTAAGTCACATATGTACAGTTTCTCTAGCAGGGTGATTCACAAATGAAAGCAGTGGGGGCATCTTGAGTTAGAATGAAGACTCAAGACAAGAAGCCACCAGGAGCCGGGCGTGGGGGCTCACGCCTTTAATCTCAGCACTTGGGAGGCTGAGGTAGGAGGAGCGTTGTGAGTTCGAGGCCGGCTTGGGCTACAACGTGTGAGTGCAAGGCTGGCCTGAGCTACACAGTGCAACTCTGCCTCAAAACGACAACAACAACAACAACAACAACAACAGCAACGAAAAAAAACTAGGGCTGGGTGTTTGGCTCAACAGCTTAAGCGCCTGTCTGGAAGGCGTGAGGCTGTGAGTTTGATCCCTGGTGCCGCAAAATAAATAAATAAATAAATAAATAAATAAATAAATAAATAAATAAAAAAAATAAAAAAAAAAAGAAGCCACCAGGATAAAAGACTTGCCACACTAACAACTCTCATTTCCAAGGAGCATAGTAGCACACCTGGATTTCAGTGCTCCTTGTCTGGAGTGGCTGTCATGTGGCTTTGTTAGAGAAAGAACCTATTATGTAGGATTATTTGTAATACAAAATTATAAAAAGAATCAGTAAAGCTTTTTTTTTTTTTTTTGCTTTTTTTTGGGTACCAAGAATTGAACTCAGAACCTTATGCTTGCCAGTTAGGTGCTGCATCACTGAGCTATATCCCTGGTCCAGTACTTTCTTTTTCTTCTCCTTTTTGGTACCGGGGATCGAAACTCACAACCTCGTGCCTGCCAGGCAGGCACTTAAGCCACTGAGCTAAATCCCCAGCCCTATTTTTTGAGACAGGGTCTCACTATGCAGTTCAGGCTGGCCTTGAACTCACTTTGTAGCCCAGGCTGGTTTCCAACTCACAATGATCCTCTTGCTTCAGTTTCCCAAGTGCTGGTATTACAGGCATGTGCCATCATGCCTGGCCAGCATTTTCTTCTTTGAAATGTCTGTTACACCAAATCGTTCTTTATAATGGAACCTCTTTTAACGGGATTTTGCTTTCTTAACTAGAGAAATGTAAGGCATCAACAAAAACTTCTTTAAACAGATTCCATTTCCTTATAAAAACAATTTAATAGTTTATCTCTACTTATAAAGAATGGAGGAAGAGAATAATGCCTATGAGTTAACTAGACCCATTCCTTTCATTTCTATTTAGCTTTTCGGCACTATTTCTGGTTCTTGGGTCCTAGATACAACATCCAATATTTCTTTCTTTCTTATTTATTTATTTGCGGAGGGAAGTACTAGAGATTGGACCCAGAGGTTTTACACTGAGCTACTATCTCCAGTTCTGCTCTGAAGTTTTTTTTTTTTTTCTTTTGGAGGCAGGGTTTCACCAAGTTGTCCAGGCTAGTCTTCAATTTGACTTCTTGCCTCAGTTTCTTAGAATGCTGGATTTACAGGTGTGTGCCATCATGCCTGCTTTCCTTAATTTATCCTAGATACAGGTGGAATTGTATTTAAGAATCTCATTATTTTGAGATTAGACATAGGTAATATGTCAGGCCTACTAAAATAATTCAATTTTGGCACTGCATTCATATACTATTTGGAAACAGTATTTTACAAATAATCTCAATCACAATTGCAACACTCAAAGTTTTTGCTTACAGATTCATAATTCTAACAAAGGAATCATACTTCACTTTTTCCGGCTTTTCTAAATGCATGCAATCACTCTTCTAAGCAAGATACAGGCTTTGTTAGCAGAATTTGGACGTAACCTGGCTGTACTCTCCGCAGCCAGCTGGAGAGGCAAAAGTACTTCATCTGGAAATAGGATTATCACATAATTTTGAAAGAATCCATCATAGTTTCTATTGCTTGCATATCTGTTTTCTTCAAGCACAACAAATTATACTATTGTGGAACAGACATTCTTCATTATTAGATGATGCTCATCTTTATACAACAGCCCTGACCTGTGTTCAGAGAAATAAACATTTCTGGTTATCTCTAACACAAAGACAGTTTGTGCTCAACCTTGGCAGCAGCAGGTATGAAAGTTGCCACAGGCAGGCCCTCAAGAGAGGGACATGGACCACTTATGCTGTGACTGGAGAGGCAACCTTCTAACTCTTCGTCATGTCAGTATTATTTCATCATGTCGGCTGAGATGGAGAAGTTGAATCCCATGGCCCAGAAGCTTAATGCTTAACAAGATTAAGACAGCACTGTGACTCTGGCCAGAAGATAGCCCAAACCTCAACTCAAGATGAGGCTGGAAAGGGAGGTTTACAGCCAAACATTTAGCAAATACTCCTACTTTCCGGGTTTTTTTTTGTTTGTTTGTTTTTTAATGCAAATCCGATCTTACCTTGGAATTCAACATTATTTCTGGAGCCCTGTACCAACGTGTTGCCACATACTCTGTCAGGAACCCTGTGTGATCATGATCTGGATCTGCAACACGGGCCAGGCCAAAGTCACAGATCTAACAGAGAAAAAAGTAGGAAATCTCAGAAATTCAACCAGCTCAATATAAAAACATCATAAAAGACAACAGGAATAACTGATAATAAGCAGTAATTACCATTATGATGATACTTCGCTGTGAGTGCTAGACCCATTCAGGGCCCTTTCTTTTTTTTTTTTTTTTTGCGGCACTGGGGGTTGAACCTGCAGACAGGCACGTAAGTCACTGAGCCAAATTCCCGGCCCTGGTTTTTTGAGGCAGGGTCGCACTGTGTAGCTCAGGCCAGCCTTGCGCTCGCGTTGTAGCCCAAGCGGGCCTCGAACGGACAACGCTCTTCCTACCTCAGCCTCCCGAGTGCTGGGATTAAAGGCATGCGCCACCACGCCTGGCTTCAGGGCCCTTTCTTGGCCCCATTCTATCATCCAAAATTCCAGGGTTCACTGCTGGTGGGATCAGCTCCTCAATCTCCACTAGCCTTCCATTTCTAAAACCTCCTGCTAGTTTTCCACTCAATTCAGGAATGTTGGTATTTCCAAAGATTCTGCCTACTTCCCTCCCTTTTCATATAGCCAAATCTACTCCCAAAGCTTTAAAAAAAAGTTTCATGTATTGAAGATACATTTCCTAAAAAACAAACAAGCAAAAAAAAACTAAACCCCTCAGCCTTTCACCATCTGGATGCAATACTGTAGTGCCTACCTGACCAGCCACCTTACCAGAATCTAATCTATATAAAATGTAATGGTAATGTACTTCGCCCCACACAAATGCAAGGTATTTGAATTCTTTGGTCCTTGGGCAACCAACTTGAGAGAGACATGTGTTAACAAAGACAGGTCAGAGCACAGTAGAGGGTAAACTAGAAGACAGACTAATGACAGTTATTGAACTAAGTAGGTAAGAAACAAGGTCATGAACTCAGGTCATAAAGATGGGGACAAAAAAGGACAAGTCTAGGAGATATTTGTAGGACTTGGAATCTACCTGAACATTAATCCCACAGTGAGTGTCTCAACTCATGAAGATCTGGAAAGATCCTACCCACAACACAAACATCCTCCTCTGGCAGTACCCACCTTGGGGACTGGCATCAGCAGATAGTATTTTTGATCCTACATACCTGTTGCTTGCTTCAACTACAAGATCCAATTAAGTTAGATGTTTGTGTTGTATGATTTGTCTTTGACACACTGTCACTTCATCTAAAAGAGCTGTCTTAGTCACTTTGTTCACTGCTGAGACATCATACCTGACACAACTTAAAGTACAGGTCTATTTTGGCTCACAGTTCAGTGCATAGTCAGCTGGCTAGAAAACAAAGTGTCATTGCAGAAACCATAGCAGAGGAAAAGTAGCTCACATCATGGTAGCCAGGAAGGAGAGAGAGAAGGGAGACAAACCCTTCTAGGTCACATTAACAGTAACCTGCCTCTCCTAACCATGACCCACCTCCTAAAAGCAAGTCAGCTACAGTCTTCCCAAAGTTCCACCTCTGACCATGTGGCCTCTGGAAGACAGGAGCAGAGAGCACATCTGCTTCTCCAGTGACTCTCTCACAGACACTCTCCATGTGATTCTCAAAGGGTGGGGTGGTGAGGAAATCCTGTCCTCCAAAGTTCTGGCTTCCAACTCCAGGCACTGCACTCTCTTGGTCTACGTAACTTCCACCACAAGCTTTGGGTGTCTCCTTTCAGACTCTGCCTCTTTGCTAATATTACACTACAGACTGTCACAGCCTCTCACAGGATCTGGCTGAGAAACAGCAGTAAGTTTTCAAGGGGAACCCAGTTGAATTCTAATTATGCTTAAATGATGTGAGGCTTTCAATGTATCTGTATACTATTTGTTTCTTTTGTATCTTTTCTACCAATTCCATGAAGCAAACCACAGGAAGAAACTGTTTCCAGGCTTGCAAGCAACACCAAGGGACAGAAGCAATGAATTACTGGACCTTGTCAATAGAGCAAAACTACAGCAAGCTCTGGATGAAACATGAGCACAGATCTGTCACTAACCTTGATGTCCAACATCACACAGACTCCACCGATTCAGACTTGACAAAACTTTGCATGGCACAGGTGAATCATATAACAAATCCTACATAAATTTAAAAAACCAAAATAAAACAAACCCAAGCCATAGACCAAAGAAACCAAGTACTTAAGAGAATGTTCATACACTCCTCTTGAAATATGGACAAAGTAATGAAAGTTGAATGTTAGAGGGCTTGATAAGATTCTTAAATCTATTAAGACTGGGGTATGGGCTGGGAATGCAGTTCAGAGGCACAGCACCTGTCTGGCAAGCACGAGATCCTGAGTTCGATTTCTGGGTAACCCCCCGACCTCAAAAAAAAAAAAAAAAAAAAAGGACAGGGATTGTAAGTGCTGTGGATAATTTTAAACACAGTTGTGGCAGACTGCATTTTCTAAATAACAACATACCAGTACAACACCACTCCCACTACCCAGTACTTGGGATTGAACTCATGACCTTGTGTATGCTAGGCAAGTATTCTACCACTGAGCTACATCTCAAGCCTTTTTATTTTTGAGACAGTGCCCTGCTAAACTGTCCTGACTACTCCTGGACTTGTGATCCAAGAAGCTGATTATAACATGCTGGGCCCCTCCTGCTCTTCTTACAAGCTCTTTGGCTGAACCTGTTTCAATCTTCCCTTCTCTTAAATATGAACGAACTTCTGTAATTGCCTGAATCAACAGGCAATATAGTGGAAGTGATAATGTGTGACTTCTAAGGCTACATTATAAGATGAAACATGACTTCCACTTTGATCCTTCTACTGTGGTATCCGGAACCCTCTGTTGTAAGGAAGCCCAGGCCACATGGCCTACAGGCATAACAGCAATAGCCTGTATCAACTGCCACCAGGCATATAAGTGATGATTCCATGTTCTCTGCCTTCCCAACTGGTCAAGACCCAGGCACAGTTAAAAAACACACACACACACACACACACACACACACACACACACAAAAAAAAAACCACAACCAACCACACAACCAACCAAACCAAAAAAATAAAAACCCCCAGCCATCTCTGCTATACCTTGACTGAACTCAACCTACAGAAACTGTGAATTAACATATAATTATTGTTTAGGTCATTATGTTTTGGGGTAATCTGTTATACAACAAGAGAAAAACTACTACACTGGTACTAGACAGAGTGATTGTGATGGGACAGGCACTCCTGGAAGAAGACCCATGTGAAATGATAGTGGGGTAATGAAGAGATGCCAATGATCGAAGAACAGGACAATGCTAAAGCAACAGGGAGAAGGTGCTGTAGCCAGAGCCTCCCAAAACACCTCTCCTGGCTGAACTGGCTACTTTTGTATCTCAACACTATCTTTAGTTTATTTAAACTTATATAAAAGCTAGCCTCCCTACCTGCAATTTAATTTATCCTTTAGATTCCTGAGTATTATTTGCAAAGCAATATTAAATCATCTCTCTGGTTCAAATCTTTTAACCAATCTTCTATGCCTATGGAATGAACATATTCTTTCTTTTAGATAAGGTCTTGCTATGTAGCTAAGGATAGCCTTAACTTCCAATCCTCCTATCTCAGCCTCCTGAGTGCTGTAAGTACAGCCGTGTACACCACACCTGGCTCAAGACCAAACTCTTTATTTAAGCACAACTTTCAAGATTATGGTGAAACTGATACTAAACTACCTTGTAGATCTCTTATCTTACACCACTGCCTCTGATCATATTTATTCCAAATGTATACTTCCTTTCCTGACTATCCAATACCATTCTAACTGTAGGCCTCTATCAATACAAGCCATTCCACTTCCTTAAATATCTAGCTGGGAACTTCCTCGGCCTGAGAAGTTTCCTAGGAATCACCTCCCTACTCAACTTAATTGCTCGCTTTTATGAACTTCCATATTACTTTGTTATATTTGAAGTATATAATCACAATGCATGATAAATAGCTGTACAAATGCCTGTTTCCCCAACTAGAATATAAGTTCCTTAAAAAGGGCAATACTTAACCTGCTTCTTATTCTGAAGTACCCTATACACACTGGACATTCAATATTTGATGAATAAATGCTTTATTTTAAATGTTCTGGTAAAGCACAACTCTGTAGTGGATTAATCAGCAGTGGTTCTAATAAAGATTGTTTTTCACAATATCTGAATCACCAATCACCTTTTAAAAAGAAACAACCAATGACCTGGACATGGTGGCACATGTCTGTAATCCCAGCACTCGCGAGGCTGAGGCAGGAGGATCACTGCAAAATCGAGATCAGCCTGGGCTACCAAGTGAGCTCAAGGCCAGCCTGAACTGTACAGCGAGACCTTGTCTCAAAAAAATAAAAAAATTAAAATAAACGTTCACTACAGTGTGTATACATCCACTATATTGGATAGCACCGTGTTATTTTACTATCTTGTTGATAAACATTTAGGTTATTCCCAAATTTTGACTATCAGAATTTAAGGTGCTGTGAACATTAGTAAAGCCATTCTCTGGTTAAAAAAAAAAAAATCACAGTATAAAGTATCAGGGTTAGAGACTCTACATTTGTAAATAACCCAATATTGGAAATGTAACTGTAATTTTTCAATTATGGCAATACTAAGGTAGAATGAAAAATTAAAAATTAGGATACACAGTATTCTCTCAATAGGAAAAGACAACTTACCTTTATCACTGAATGATGCAATACAAGGGGTCATCAAAATATATATACAGTTAATATTTAATTTCTTAAAACATACAATAAAAGACACACTGCCATTAATCCCCTCAAAATACTCTCTCTTGCTTTGAACACACTTATCCCATCATTCTTGCCACTTGCTGAAGCAGTTCTAGAAGTCTTCTTCTATGTCTGTATGAGGTGTGATCAAAAATACAGTGAAGGCTGCTGCAGAGCTCATAAAAACATTATGATGTGTCCTTATCCACTGGATCTGGTACCATGCAATCTCTGGCTCTTCCACAAAGTCAAATGACCATGAAAGGTAAACATCTTGAATTGATTCAGGACTTCAAGGTAGCCATGACAGAGCAACGAAGGACACTTATGGAAAGAGGGGTTCCACAAGTGCTTAAGAAAGTGGCACGACACTCAGGAGGCTGAGGCAGGAGGATCGTTGTGAGTTTGAGACCAGTCTGGGCTACAAAGTGAGATCAAGGCCAGCCTAAACTGCATAAGTGAGACCCTGTCTCAAAAAATAGGGCCAGGGATTTAGCTCAGTGGCTTAAGCGCCTGCCTGGGCAGGCACAAGGTTGTGAGTTCGAACCCCGGTACCAAAAAAAAAAAAAAAAAAAAAAAAAAAAAAAAAAGAAAGAAATAAAAGAAAGAAAGTGGCACAAACAAGAGAAGTGTGTCTGAAGCGAGGAGGTAGTAGTATGAGGTACATTAATGATGACGTGTTTTCTACTGTAATAATATTAATTGTATTTCTGATCACATCCTACATATCTACTTCTTTAAAATGAAAATCAAATGTATAATTGTTCTTCCCTATCCTTTCGTCCTAAAAGATTTGGTCTGAAAGCCATTAAGTGTGGTGGAGAGAGGCACAGCAGCTTGGTAGGGAATGTAGCATGAAAGCAGAGTTAAGAGGGGGTTCAAGATTAGGACGTGTTCTAGGTATGAGGTGAAAAGGAGTCTGGTAAAGGAGGCAGGGGCAGCCCAGCCAGGTGGCTGGGATACCAGGAGGATACTGCTGCACAAATCTACTGCTTTATTGGGAGTTAAAAGGTGTCATTTTTCTAATGTCATCATTCCTCTGCATTTACTAGCTGGCATTCCTTTTAACACATTCACATTGGGGCCATGATTCAGGTATCACTCTGCCAGGTGGGTTGAACTACTGGTAGTACATGCATGACTGTCCCACTGGGTGGGTTATTACTAATTTTATTAAAAAGTGATTATAACCATTTATATCACCAGTGGTACCAGCCACCTGAAGGGATAGTCATGGTGGTTCAAGTCAGCAGGAACATGTTACAGAAGGTCTATGTTAGCTGTTGTGGTGGCACACACATTGCTGGTAATCCCAGCAATGAAGGAGGCTAAGGCAGGAAGAGCACAAGAAAGAATCCATCCTGGGCAACTCAGCAAGACTTTGTCTCAAAATTTAAAAATAAATACATGTAAATAAATGAAAAGGGCTAGGGATGCAGCTCACTGGTAAAGTGCCCCTGGGTTCGATTCCCCAGTACCACAAAAAGGAGGAGGGGCCATGTTTCATCATCTGGGGCTATTTGTTTACCCTAATGCACAGATTCTAGTGGACTTCTTTCTACCAGAAACAAGGGAAATAGGTTTAATTATCTCCCTTTAATTACCAATTTTCAGAACAGCAAGGTGGTATAAGAGGGACTACGTTTTATTATTTGTATCTTCCACACTTATTATAAAGCATAGAACCAAGTTCTCAGAGGTTATTGGACACAGTTTAAAAAATAAGCCGCAGGGTTTAGATCTCTTAAAGATTTCACAGCTCCACTGATGATCATCAGTGAAAAGTTCAGGTCACATGCATGGGCACCATCCAAGTTCCCTTTACAACATCAAACACTAACCAAAACATGGCATTAACAAACTGCCAAGGATACAAAATTTAAAAAGCAATACTATTCAGAATAATTCCATACAAAAGAAGGCAAGTAACTAGAATATGGTACAAGAAACAAAATGACTTACAAACTTCAGCACTCCTAACTGACCAGTTTTTGGACAGTGTTAATTCAAATATTCGTAACACAAAAGAAGTTCTTTTTTTTGAGACAGGGTCTCGCTATGCAGTTCAGGGTGCCCTTGGGCTCACTTTGTAGCCCAGGCTGGTCTCGAACTCACAACAATCCTCCTGCCTCAGTCTCAAGTGCTGGGATTACAGGTGTGCACCACCACACCTGGCCACAAAGGAAGTTCTAAAGACACACACATGCTGAATCACATGGGCTATGACACACCTGGGATTTCTGTGGGGTCAGTCTAGCAAACTATGAGTACAGAGAATAGGAACAGACCAAATGTCCCCAGTAGTTTCACTAAAAATTTACTAGGAGAACCTCCAAGTGGGATCTCTAGCCCTCCTCTCACTTCCAATACTGGGGACTGAATCCAGGAACTGGCACTGAGGTATACACACCCCAGTCCTATTTTACTTTTTATTTTGGGACAGGTTTTGCTAAGCTGCTGAATTGCCCAGGCTGGACTGGAACTTGTGATTCTCCTGGCTTTGCCTCCCAGAGTATTTGTACTATAGGCACATGCCACCATGCCTAGCTGGACTTATAACCCTAGTAATGCTTTTGTGGCCCTGAGAAATACACAGAAAGCTTACAAGAGGGTTCCAGAGAGTCCCAAGATGTCAACATGTGTAGGCCTCAGGCTTCAGATAACAAATGCAAAGTGTGTTTGTAGAAACCAAAAAAAAAAAAAAAAAAACAACTTAATGCTGTTGGCCTTGTCTGGTATCAGAGTCAGTAGTTAAGGTCACTGGGGATGATGGTACATGTCTACAGTCCCAGCTCCTCAGGAGGCGAAAGTAGGAGGATCTCAAGTTCAAGCCCAGTTAGTGTCTAGGCACAGAGGTCTGAGAGACTGGGCCTCATAGTTACAATGTAGTGAGGATGTGATTGATCACAGTGATTCCAGAATTTAAGTGAAAAAGATTCTCCTCTCCAATGGGACTCTCTCAACTGTCATACATGCACAGTGCTGCAATCACATCCCATCCTGTGTGGGCATGCTCACTGTGACAGGTCAGTGACCTCAGTGACACACCACACTTATCTTTGGAATCAGATGCGAATCTGAATAGATTTACTCACATGGATGCATCACACTCTCCATGTGTACTTTGAAGGTGAATGAACTGCCTTACTTTAAATTCCTAAACTATGACCTTGTATTTCTGACTCTTGAAGTTAAACTGAGGTTTGAAAACCATGCCTAGAGATTATACAAAATGATGTGCAACTCACGTTACCAGTGTGGTTGTAAATTTTGTTGAGCAGGTGAGTAAAATGACCCTAATGGAAGGAAAAAGTCAAACAGTGAAAATATAACAAAAGTCTGGTTGTATTTACTTTTAAGAATGCATATTTTCAGGTAAAAATAAAAGGAAACTTTTTCCCTATTACTCATGCCACGGTGCAACTACACAGAAGATTCAATGTTTTGTGCTTTACTCCCCTTACTCCTTATTTTTGTTATTCCTTCTGCCTATACATAATATCCTATGCCCAGCCCAGACATTCACCTACTGAAAGCCTCCCCATCCTCAGGGCACTGGTAGGTATGAATACCATCTTCTTCCTGCCACCTCTTACCACCCCAGCCAGAAATGGCCCACTTCTCTCCTTTGCACTGGAACACTGCTCTTTTCTGTCTCTTGGCTAGAGCATACATTCACTACCTATCATCTATCAAGATTTCTAATCTATTAGTTTTCAGATTTCGGAGGCAGACACTCATTTTCCTGGCCTAGTATACCTGACAAAACTTCACACAGGAATATCCACTTGACAGAAATCTCAAGAAATGATTATTGCTATACATCCACATGTACTTTTTAAATGACTTTATTAGGATGTAATTAACATATCATGCAATTTACACCATTCCTTTTTTATTTATTTATTTTTTTTGTGACAGGGTCTCACCATCCAGTTTAGGCTAGCCTAGAACTATGTAGCCCAGGTTGGCTTTGAAATGGTAGTGATCCTTCTGCCTCAGCCTACTGAATGCTGGGATTTTGGCATGCACCACCATGCTCAGCAATTTACCCATTTAAAGTGTACAATTCAATAATCATACGGTTACAAGCCGGACATGGTGGCACACACCTTTAATCCCAGCACTCGGGAGGATGAGGTAGCACTTGTGAGTTCAAAGCCTGCTTGGGCTACAACGTGAGCGCAAGGCCAGCCTGAGCTACATAGTGCAACCCTGCCTCAAAAAACTAGGGCCGGGAGTTTGGCTCAGAGGCTTAAGAGCCTGTCTGGCAGGCGCGAGGTTGTGAGTTTGATCCCTGGTGCTGAAAATCATAGGGTTACAAAATTATTGCCATTATCCAATTTGAGAACACTTTTTAAAATCTCAAAAATAAATTCCAATGAACTAGAACTCCCTTCTTTTTTTTTTTTTTTTTTTTTTTTTTGCGGCACTGGGGATTGAACTCACAACCTTGCGCCTGCCAGGGCAGGCGCTTAAGCCACTGAGCCAAACTCCCCAGCCCTGGTTTTTTGAGGCAGGGTTGCACTATGTAGCTCAGGCCGGCCTTGCGCTCGCGTTGTAGCCCAAGCCGGCCTTGAACTCACAACGCTCCACCTACCTCAGCCTCCCGAGTGCTGGGATTAAAGGCGTGCGCCACCATGCCCGGCTTAGAACTCCCTTCTTATTTCTCACCTAACTCCATCAGTCATAAGCAACTACTGATCTACTTTCTAATTACAGATTTGCATATTCTGGACACCTCAGAATTTAGATAAAATATTTTTTTTCTTTTGGTACTGGGAAATCGAATTCAGGCCCTTGTGCTTGCCAGGCAGGCACTTATGCTGCCAAGCCATATCACCGACCCTAGATATTTGGTTTTTTATTTTATTTTTTGCGGCACCGGGGATTGAACTCACAACCTCACATCTGCCAGATAGGCGCTTAAGCCACAGAGCCAAACTCCCGGCCCCCGTTTTTTGAGGCAGGGTCACACTATGTAGCTCAGACCGGCCTTGCACTCCCGTTGTAGCCCAAACCAGCCTTGAACTCACAATGCTCCTTCTATCTCAGCCTCCCGAGTGCTGGGATTAAAGGTGTGTGCCACCACGCCTGGCTAATACTTGGTTTTTTATGACTGGCATCTTCCTTCATTTACATAATGTTTGCATAATTCATCCAAGTTGTATCATTATCAGTACACTTAACTCCTTTGTATTTCATTGTATGGAGCTACCATATTTTATTTATCCAACACTAGTTGGACACTTGAATTTTCCACTTTTTGGCTGTAATAAGTAACGTCAACATGAACAGTTTGTTGTTGTTTTAGCATGAACAGTTTTTATGAAGAAATATGTTTTCACTTACACTTAGGAACAGAATCTTTGCGAATGCTTTTTGTTTCACTTTGCATCACAGCCATCCTATTACATATGAAATGCTATCCCACTGTAATTTTGATTTGCATTTATTTTCCTACTGACTGATGATGTCAAACATCTTTTCATGTTTATCGTCTATCTGAGTATCTTTAGGGAAATGCCTATTCAGATGCTTTAGTCATTTTAACAGTGGGGTGCAGTTTGCTGTTGTTTTTTTTTTTTTTTCATCTTTTTGTGAGACAGAGTTTCACTTGGCAGTTCAGGCTGACCTTGAACTCACTTTGTAGCCCAGAGTTTCACTGGGCATTTCAGGTTGGCCTCAAACTTGCAGCAATCCTCCTGCTTCAGTCTCCCGAGTGCTAGGATTACAGGCATGTGCCACCACACAAGGCTATGTGTTTTTTATCACTGAGTTAAGAGTTCTTTATAACAGTCATCCCTCAGTATCTGTGGGTGATTAGATCCAGGACCCCAAGGATATCAATACAGATGTTCATATCCCTTATATAAAGTGGCACAGTATTTGCACACAAACTACATGCCATCCTCTCATATACTTTAATCTCTATTTATAAAACCCAGTATGATGTAAATGTCATGTACAGCATTGTTATACTGTACTGTGTAGGAAATAATGACA
Organism: Dasyprocta punctata; assembly: GCA_004363535.1. Classification (NCBI taxonomy): domain Eukaryota; kingdom Metazoa; phylum Chordata; class Mammalia; order Rodentia; family Dasyproctidae; genus Dasyprocta; species Dasyprocta punctata. The sequence continues at coordinate 16,035 of RJWM01024862.1, read as the reverse complement.
AAGAAAGTATATATCCATACAGATGCATTTCTCTCCTGTGTATTTTCTATCTGCAGTTGTTGGACACATGCATGCAGAACCTGTGGGTGTTGAACCCATGAATGCAGAGTTGTCTATATTCAGTTACAAGTCCTTTAACAAACATACGATTTTGCAACTTCTGTAGGCTGTCTTTTTACTTTCTTGATGTATTACTCTGTCATTCAGGTTTCAAATCTTTATTTGGGCCTTTCACTGAGCTACATCCTCAGTCTTTTTTCTCATTTTTTATTTTGAAACAGTGTCTCACTAAGTCACTAAGTTGCCCAGCCTGGGCTCAAACTTCCTTTCAAATCTTGATGGATGGGCTGGGGATACAGTTCAGCTGCAGTGTCTGCCTAGCAAGTGCGAAGTCCTGCATTTATTTCCAGTACCAAAAATAAACAAACAAACAAACAAAACAAAACAAAAATCTTCATGGAGTCCAACTTCCTTTCTTTTTGATGTTGTTGTTACTGCTTGTGCTTTTGGTGTCATGTCTAAAAAGCTTAACACAAAATCACAGAGATGTATTCCTATGTTTTCTCACAGTATCACAAATTATAGTTCTTAAATTTTAAGTCTTTGACCCATTTTGAGTTAGTTTTTGTACAGGTACAAGGGAGGGATTCAACATCATTCTTCTGTATGTGCCTATTCAAATGTTTCAGCATTTGTTGAAAAGACTTCTTTCCCAAGTGGTCTTGACACCCCGTCAAAAATCAGCTGACACAGACACACGGGTTTATTTAACTGACTTTCGATTCTCTTCCATTAATTCATCTCTATCCTTATGTCAGCAGCACAACCTTACGTACTGTACTTTTCTATTAAGTTTTGAAATCAGAATTGTAAATACTACAACTTTGTTCTTTTATAAGGCTACTTTAGCTATGCTGGGTCTCTTGAATTTTCACACAAATTTTAGAATTAGCCTGTCCAAAAAACAAAATAAAACAAAACCAAACAAAACTGCTAAGGAATTGATAGGGAGAGTGTTGAATCTGTAGATCAATTCGGGGGAAACTGCCATCTTTATAAATTTTCTGATCCATTAGCAAGGGATATCCTTTCCATTTTTTTGGTCTTAAAGTTATGTGCATTTTATTAGACTGAATCTGCATCACTATTAAAACAAACACACACACAGATCTCCATTCTTACCTAGCTCTGCCATTCATTAAAATACAGATACATGCTGCATATCTTCAGGAAAACTCTAAAGGATCTTAAGGTTTTCCTTCTTATTTAGAATGCTTTATCAAAGGCAGTGACGTTAAGTTATCTGTGTGTTTCTTGTATAAAACTTACTGGAAAAAACCCCCCAGTGAAACAGAGCATCTTAAAACTTTTACGTAATACATTATTTGTACATATAAAAAAGTACACACATATGTAATATATAAAAAATGCTGGAAGGAAAGACACCAATTTGTTACAGTAGTTAATTATCTTGCAGACAATGGATGATATAAAAAAAGGAAGATTAGCTTTTTTTTAAAACCATAAAATGATTTTCATGAATTTCTGGTATTATTTTATTTGAGGGGGGCGGGGCAGAGTATAATTTTAAATAATAAATATAATTACATGTCAATAAAAGTTTTAAAAATATATATCATCCTAAGAATAACCTGGCTGACCTTGAGATCACAGGTGGTGTTGAGCAGCAGGTTGGAAGGCTTGAGGTCACGGTGCAGAACGTTAGCTGAGTGGATATATTTTAACCCTCTAAGGATCTGGTAAAGAAAATAGCAGATATGGTCATTGCTGAGGTGTTGTGTCTTCAAGAGCTTGTAAAGATCTGTTTCCATTAGGTCCTGTACTATATATCTGTTTGGACAGGTTAAAGAAAAACACCAGATGGATGGTCACACTTATTAGCAAAGCATTAAAATAAAATTCACCCTTTTTCAATCCTTTTCCCAAATGATCCATTAAATCACGAGGCCTTCAAGGGAAAACAGGAATGGCAAGAAAACCTGGAGTACCTTTCTGGGAGGAATCTGAAGTAGTCTAACTCATTGTGTAGGCCCTGAGGAAAAAAACTGGCATTGTACTTGTCTAATGTGGTTAGTTACAAGTCTTGACTGAAACCTGAAACAGAGATGTCAATCAGTCTTGAAATCTCAACCTTGCTATTGAGAACCACAAGTTAAGCCAAGCCTGGCACCTCTGTGAGACTCTGGCTCAAGATAAAAAATAAAACAGGGCTGGAAATGTAACTTAGTACATACAAAGAGTTCAATCTCCAGTGACCCCTATCATCAACAGATCCCCTCCAAGGCTTAGAGTGTGGTAGCCAGCAAGAATCAGATGCTCCCTTATCTCTTTGGCCCATCAACAACCTGTATATTCATTATTCTATTTCTTCCTTCTTAGCCCTGTCTCTTCAAGCCCAACTATAAAACTTTTGGAAATAAAGGTCTAGAAATATTGCAACTAAATTCAACCCTGAGCCTATTTTCCTTCTTTACTTTTTTTGGGGGGAGGGAGGGTGGCTTTCTTGCGACAGGGTCTTGCTATGTAGTTCAGACCAGCCTTGAACTCCCTATGTAGCCTGAACTGGCCCCTAACTGGCAGCAGTTCTCTTGCCTCAGCCTCCTGAGTGCTGAGATTACTGGCACATGCCACCATGCCTAGCTTATCTTCTTGATTTTTCGGTTACTGTTAAGATTTTTGCCAGGCATGGTGGTACACATCTGTAATCTCAGTACCCTGGAAGGCTGAAGCAGGAGGATCATAAATTAAGCCAAACCTGGGCACCACAGTGAGATCCTGTCTCAAAATAAATAAGAGAGTTGGGAATGTAATTTACTACAAAGAGTTCAATCTTCCTCAACCCTTCCCACACATTCCATATAAAGAAGACCAAGAATGTCATGCTAAGAAGGATTTTGGGCTTGTTTGCTTGCCAAGCCATGTATCTAAGCACCTAGTTTTGGGTACGTTCTTAAATTACAAAAGCCTGTAGTTTTTAACTTCACTATAGTATTATTTCACTAGTAGTGTTTTTGCAATTCTTTTATTCATTCCTGCATAAATACTAGTCTATTTCCTACAGGCTTATGATAGATGAAACCTGGCATGGGACTGGAAGAACACAGGACTTCAAAAAAACTGTCATCTGAAAAAGGTTTAATTTCATGGTAAAAGGTAAATCAAAACCAACAGGAAGTAATAGCAGGAGGCACTTCACTTAAATATCATTACAACTTTATGAACAGGGCTGTTTAAAATGGATAGGGCTGCCTAGAGACAGTAAGGTACTGCTACTGTTCCCTGGAGGGGATCAAAGAATAGTCCAAGCTGTAAGGCTCTCCCTTCTGGCAGATCTTCAGCATGCTTAACACTTCTTTAATATGCAACCTTTACTCAGGCAGCATCCTCTAGACCTGCTTAGTTCAGATTTCTAATGCTAGTCACAGTTATATTTATTTTTATTTTCTTTGGTACCAGGGATCGAACTCACAACCTCACACCTGCCAGGTGGGCACTCAGGCCACTGAGCTAAATCCCCAGCCCTATTTTTTGAGACAGGGTCTCACTATGCAGTTCAGGCTGGCCTTGAACTCACTTTGTAGCCCAGGCTGGTCTCGAACTCCCAACGATTCTCCTGCCTCAGCCTCCCGAGTGCTGGGATTAAAGGCATGTGCCACCACACCTGGCTTGGTCACAGTTATATATACTTTCTGATCAGGGTCAGTGTTAAAGATCATGAGGCCCAGTTTTTTCATTTTAAAGATCAGTAAACTCAGAACTAAAGAGCAGTAGTGACACTAAGAACAGGACAATACTGATTTGACTAGGTAGATATACAGGGCAACCTCTCTGTTACTCGACTGCTCTTTCCTTTTTCATCATCATGAGCCATCCATTAAATGGAAAACACACAAGGAGAAATGACCAAGGCATTCCATAAAATCTTTACTGAAACTGCTGAGAAAACACTGGACTTATCTAAAAGATACTAAAACTAGTTACTGACAACTGATAAAATGAATCTGAGAAAAAAAATGTAAATGATGCATTATAGTAAATGGAAAGCAGATTACAATCTCGCCTTAAATGTATTTTATACAATTTTTCTTTACTCTGATTAAGTCCAGGAAATTTCAAGTTGTATTTATTTAACAAGGTGAATAAGCAGTGGAGTCAATTAGTTGCCAGAAAAGGATACACATCTTTCATTTGCTCGATGGTTGGTGCACGAATAATATCGTTGATGCCAATGATATTCTCATGTCTGAAGCGCAGTAAGATTTTTATCTCCCTCAGTGTTCTCTGGCAGTAAGTCTGGTGTTCGAAAGGACTGATTTTCTTGATAGCTACTCGAACTTTGTTGATGTTATCATATGCAGAGCTAAAAAAGAAGTGGGGGATGACATTAAAAACAGCCTGCAGAATACTTCAGCAGAAAAAATACAAATTGACAAACTACTAAAGTTTTAACTCTATATGAATACTTGTTTAACATCTATGAAGTATGTAATCCACAAAAAGGCCTCAAGTTAGGGAGGAAGCAGTTGACAGAAGACAGCAGATACTATGCCTCAAAGTTAACAGCAGGACCAGTTCAGTTCACTGAGTGGATGTTCATTTTCACAGACTCAAAACATGATATGCCAGATACACACAAAAAAATTTTCCTATTGTCTTAAACAGCAATCTCATTTTGGTGAGAGCAATCACTTCTGCCTCTAAAACAAACACTTTTTTTTTTTTTTTTTTTTTTTTTTTTTTGGCGGTACCGGGGATTGAACTCACAACCTCACACCTGCCTGATAGGCAAGTAAGCTGCTAAGCCAAACTCCCAGCCCTTAAAGGGTTTTTTCTTTTTCTTTCTTTCTTTCTTTTTTTTTTTTTGTGGCACCGGGGATTGAACTCACAACCTCACACCTCTCAGGCAGGTGCATAAGCCGCTGAGCCAAACTCCCAGCTGCCTCCAAAACAAATGCTTACTGTTGTATCAAATTCCTTTGACTCAGCAGAAACATTCAAATGACCATCAACCACATCTTCATCCTTACAACAACAAAAATAGACCCAAGAGGCCTTGATTGCTTATATCAACTTTGTTTCTTTTACTTCAAAATGACATGACTTATTTCTTTTTTGTTTCCAAGAAACTGAACAATGATGTTGGGGTAGTATCATAATAAAACCTACAAGTAGTCTTCAAAAAAATACTTTTCATCGGTACAGCATAACATAGGACCTAATTCTTTCCAAGTTGTCTTTAAGGTCTGACAACATGATTCCAAGCAGAAACAATAATAAAAATTATACCTTCAATTTCATAAATGTAAATCGAGTATTACTTCTATCTTTAGGATCAACATTCTGTTGAAATACTTTCTTTGCAGAAAATATTTTTAAAATATGTAAAAGGTTTTTACATTAATAAATGTCAATACCTGGACCACTGATCAAAACAATGAAGTAACACTGGCCGGCAATATGACCTTGCTTGTTTCCTCAGAGTAAGTACTAGAAATATGAAACTGTAAAATAACATTATTCTTTAAGTTTGTGCCTCTGTAATAATATTTATCAGTCCATTTTAAGAATTACTGATACATTTGTCTGATTCCATCACAAGACTATGTCTTAGGAGAGAACTCGACTTATTCTGTTTCAATTACTCATCAATGCCAAACACTCTCAAATGAAACCTATTTTATCACTACTTAAATCTTATTTTGCTTGGTTTGCCACATTAAGGCCTCAACCAGTGATCTTTAGCCATGCAGGATGCATAATATAAACAAGCTTATTCAACAATGGGAATAAATACTTTTAGAAACAAAAACTCTTTGGTCATTGAAATCATATATATATAAAAAAAAAAAAAAAACAAACCATGCACTCAGCTGAACGTGATGGCACACATCTATAATCCCAGCACTTGGGAGGCTAGAGCAGGAGGACTGCTGTTTGAGGACAGCATGGGCTACAAAGTGAGCTCAAGTTCAGCTTGAACTATATAGTGAAACCCTGTCTCAAAAAGACCAGGAAAAAAAAAATCCTGTGTTCATCAATTAAAAGACTATCTATTGTTAAAATATCCATGTGACTCAAAGCACTTTACAGATTCAGTGTAATCCCTATGGAAACTCCAAGGGTATTTTTCACAAAAATATTAAAAACAATTCCCAAATTCACACAGAATCACAAAACACCCTAAACAACCAAAGAAATATTTATTGTTTGTTTGTTTATGGTTCTGGAGACTGTGAAGCCAGGGCCTTCATACTGATCTACATCTTTAGCTCATTTTAAAAATTTTGAGACAAGGTCTTACTAAATTGCTCAGGCTGGGATCCAATTTACAATCCTCCTGCCAGAGTGCCAGGATGTACCACCAAGCTTGCCTCACAAAGGAATCCTGAGCAAAAGAAACAAAAGTAGAGACATCACTCTACCTGAACTCAAAATATTTTACATAGCTACAGTAATTGCAACATGTTATTAGTAGGGAGTATGGAAAATGGGAAGAAGTTAAAACATATGAGGTTATCAGTTAGACAGGATGAGTAAGTACTGAGGATGTGCAGTATGACCTGATGATTACAGTTAACAATAATGTATATTATCTGAAAACTGCTAAGAGATTAGGTCTTAATGTTCTTAACACAAAAATATGATAACTATATGAGGTGATAGGTTAATTAGCTTGACTTAATAACTTCACAACATATACATATACCAAACAAATCTACACCTACAATATACCTAAATTTTATCTGTGAATCACACTTTAATAAAGCTAGGGGGAAGGATAGAAACAATATGGTATTGGCATAAAAAACAGACATACAGACTAAAACAACAGAATATAGCCCCAGAAATAAATCTATGCATTTACAGTCAAGCATCTTTGACAAAGGTGCCAACAACATGTGGTGGGAAAAGGACAGTCTCTTCAATAAGTAATTCTGGGAAAATGGAATATCCCCTTGTAAAAGAACAAAACTGGAAGCTTATCTCACACCATATAAAGAAATCAACTCAAAACAAATTAAAGACTTAAACATAAAACCTGAAACTATAAAGCTGAAAGAAAACACAGGGGAAAAGTTTTTTGACACTGGTTTAGGTATGACCCCAAAAGCACTGTCAACGAAAGCAAAAACAGATAAATACGATTGCATCAGACTAAAAACCTAAACAACAAAGGAAACAATCAGCAGTGTAAAAATATCTGCAACCATATTGATAAGTAGTTAATAGCCAAAATATATAAGGAACTCAACCAACTCAAAGCATTCAAATACTAACTGGATTTAAAAATGGGCAAAGAACCTGAGTAGACATTTCTCAAAAGGTGACAAGCAAATGGCCAATAGGTATATGAAAACTGTTCAATGTTACTAATCAAATTAAAAACACAGCAGGGTATCACCTCATACCTGTCAGAATGGTTATTTTCAAAAAGTCAAAAGGTAACAGGAATAGGTGAGGACATGGAGAAAGGGGGAGCCTTGTACACTGTTGGTGAGAATGTAAATTAATACAGCCATTACAGAAAAATACTATGGAAGTACCTAAAAAAAGTTAAAAATATAACTACCATAAGACTTAACAATTCTACTGTTGGATATACATCTAAAGGAAACAAAATAAATACCCCAAAAGACATATATACTTCCTTGTTCAATGAAGTATTATTTACAACAGACGAGATATGGAAACAACTTAAAATGTTCATTGACAGAAGAATGAACTTAACATATGGTATACTGACACAATGGAACATTGTTTACCCTTAAAAAAGGAAATTCTTTTGTGATAACATGGATGACTCAGGAGGACATTATACTAACTAAAACATACCAGAATGATAAATATTACATGATCTCAAAAAAGCCACAGAGGGAAGAATAGAATGGTGGTTGCCAGGTAATGGAGGGTGGGAGAAATCGGAGGACACTGCTCAAAGTGTACAAAGTTTCATTTATGCAAGAAGAATATGTTCTGAAGATTTAATGTGCTACATGGTGACTACAGATAGTAATACTGTATTATGTGGATGAAATATGCTAGGAGAATAGAATCTATAGGTTCTCACTAAACACATGAAAAAACGTAACTATGCGGGGCTGATAGATCAGCTTGATTGTAGGAATCATTTCAAAATGTATACTTACAATTTCAATTTGTCAGTTATGCCCCAATAAAGGTGGGAAAACAGACAAAAACAAGGTAATTCTACTACATTCTATAACCTGGATGAACCTTGAGATCATGATGCTAAACGGAGTAAGGCAGGAAAGAAAAGAAAAAGAAAAAGAGAGACAGACAGATGTGTATGATTCCACTTGTATGTGGTATCTACTTATCAAACTCATGGAATCAGAAAGTGGAATGGTAGTCACCAAAGGCAGGGGGAGGAGGAAATGGGAAAAGAGTTCAACAGGCAGAACTCCAGATTTTCCAATATGAAAAAAGTTCTATCTGATGCATGATAATGTAAATATACTGAACACTACCATACAGTTGAAAATGGTTAATGAAAAACGCTCTTTTTACTATAATTAACACACACAAAGGCTCCATGTTAGATTTCTATCACTGTAACAAAATACTCAAGAAAATCAACTCATAAAAGGGAAGGTTTCTTTTAACCTACAGTTTCAGGGGTTTCAGTTCACGGTAGTTCAGCCTTTTTGGTTTGGGCCTGAGGAAGAGCCAGAATATCACAGCAAGGAACACACAGTAGAGCAAAGTTGGTTATTTCATGGCAGCCAAGAAGGAGAAAGAGAATGACCAGGGCCTCCATATCCTCTTCACGAGTATGATTCCAGTGATCTAACTTCCTATTAGGCCCCACATTCTAAAGTTCCCGCTATGTCTCAATAATGCCATCAGGTGGGAACAAAGCTTTCAACATGAGTTTAGGAGATATGAAAGACAAGTCAAAGAAAGAAAAAAAATTAGACATTTGAATAGATGTTTAAAAAAAGTAATGATTAATGATTTATATATATGATTAAAACTGAACAGAAATAAATATACATATCTGCCTATAAAATTAGTGACATATGAATGAACACTATGAACTGTATTATGTCAATCTGCCTATTGTGGTACTGAACTACTGTTATATATGATATGGCTACTAAGGGGAACTGGGACTTTTGTATTAGTTTTTTGTTTTGTACCGGGAATTGAACTCATGACCTCCCACTTAATAAGGCAGCTTCTGCGCCACTGAACTATATACCCAGCCTTCTGTATTAGTTCTTAAACCACGTATGTGAATCTACAATTATCTCAAAATAAAAGGTTAAATTTTTAAAAAGTCACCAATAGTGAAACGATCATGCATACAATGCACTACTACACAGGTGAAAAACAATGCTATGGAAAGATCAGGATCTTATTAAGCCTGAACAAAACAAAAACCAACAACAATAAGAAAAACAACAAACAAAAAACCAACAACAACAACCAAAAAACTAGGCATGGGGCAAAGGCTAGTCTGCTATCCTTTTCCAAATAATTAAAGAATATTTATCAATATTGTCTTTTCTTTTTTCTCTCTCTCCTTTTTTTTTTTCCTTTCTTTTTTTCAGACAAGGTTTCACTATACAGTCAGGCTGGCCTTGAGCTCACAGTGATCCACTTACCTCAGCCTCCCAAGTGCTGGGATTACAGGCACGTGCCATCACACCCGGCCAGTATTTTCTTACATTTCTATTAAAAAACTGTGAAAAGCATATAGTTTGAGTGGCTGCACAGGCAGGGACAGAATGCCAACCAATAGTGGGACATACAGAGATAGAGAAGGGAGCAACATCTTTCACAGTATATACTGTTTGTATTAAGTGTAATATGAACCTCTTAAAAATATGTAAGACTAGGAATATAGCTCAGCAGCATAAACACACCTGCCTGGCAAGCACACACAAGGTCCTGAGTTTGATTCCCAGTACAAAAAAACAAAAAACAAAAACAAACTTTTTAAAAAAATCAATAAAATAAAAAAGAAACCTTTTAACAACAGTATTAAGTTAGGAAAAAACAGAGCTACTAGTAGAATACCCTTTAAAAAAGAAAAAAATTATTTTGGGATGACCAGTCCAAAAAGATTTTAAGAGGAAATAATTTCTGAAAGGATGACATATTTAATCTCATTTTCACTTGAGCAAATAATCTTTAAAATTAGAATGATGAGAGAGAAGACAGAGACAAACAGACACAGAGACACAGAGACAAAGTTTTATACAGCACTGGGTTAGTACCTTCCACACACTGAGGAGGATGCAAAGATTCAAACAATATTTTGCTCTTGAGAAGTTCAAGATATTGACAGTACCCAGTCCCTGGTAAGTTATATCCTAAGATCTGGGAAAATGGGAGAATAAGAATGGAGTTTGAGTGTAAATAGTTATCTCAAGTCTTAAAACAGATTCTACTATTTGATATAAAAAGGAATGAATTACTAATATAACAAACACAGATGAATCTCGAAATAGTTATACTGAGTGAAGTCAGACAAAAAGAAAAGTACTTCCATTTATATAAAATATAGACTCATCTAGAAAAGACAGAAAGATCAGTAGGGTTGTCTGGCACCAGGTGTGTGTGTGTGTGGGGGATATTATACATGGAAGCTAGGTAACTTGTGCAGGTAATGAATGTTTCAAGGCTGTACAATGTGTCAAAACTGATCACATTTTATATTTTAAATATAGCAATAGGCTATATATATTCCTCAATAAAGTAGTTTTAAACAACAAAGAAACCAGGGCTTTTTGGATACATGACTGATTCCCAGTTTGAAGTAGGTAAGAAAACAGTCCAGAAACATACTGACCAGTAAATGTAAAAGTAAAAGTTCACAAAATTCTGGAGTAGATTATTTAACAGATGTTTTGCAATCATTTAGGGAAGAAAAGGGAACCAGCATGAGTCAATTATGAACAAGTCATGCTAAACTAACTTCATTTCCTGTTTTGATAGGGTTACCACAACAACAGGAGAGTGACGCCAGAGCTGTGGTGAATTCAAGCCACACTTGCATACTTCCTTCATGTTAGTCTTGGTGGCAAAAGCAAAAGAAATGATCCTACACTTAAGAAATGTGTGATTTAGTGAAGAAAGGATATAGGAACACACAATATAATTCTTAAAAAGCACTTGTGAAAACAAAGAAAATTTGAGTATATTAATTCCAAAATAAGGGTATTAAGGGAAAGATTCAAAGGAGATGAGCCTTATAAAAACCATATCCTGCCAGACATGGTGATGCATGCCTGTAATCGCAGCACTCTGGGAGGCCAAGGCAGGAGGATCACAAACTGATGCCCAGCCTGGGCCACTTAGTGACTTAGAAAAACCCTGTCTCAAAATAAATTAAAAAAAAAAAAAGTAGGGATGTAGCTCTGTGTTAAGGCCCTGGGTTTGATCCCTAGTATTACTAGGAAAAAAATTCTAAAGGATGAGTGAATACAAGAAGGAACACACAAAAAGGAAACAAGCAGGGTTATCTATTGTAACCACTGGCTCTCACTCCACTAGGGTCCTTCCACAGTTTATGGAATGACAGGACCATCCCTATACAGAACTCCAGATTTCCTTATCCCTAGAACTATGTATGCTTATGCCCACCACCTTAGTTGAAAGTAGAATGTTCCTCCAGTGTATGCACTGAAGGGTGGTCAACAGACAACTTGTTCATAAGTATGCACTAAACACTGTGCAAGTGACAGGCCCTGCACACAGGCTCATAGTATGGGCCAGTGTTGGCAGCTGGGAAGAGAAGATGGGTGTGCTGGAGGCCTGCTTTCCTGAACAACTGGCACAGTCACACAGCTGTAAGGAGTCAGAGAACTTTCAACTTGAACCTGACCTCCCAGATCACTAAGAAGATATCACAATAGCAGGAGAGAATATATTCCTATTTAATGTTTGTTGGCTTGATTTTTATGCTCGGTGGAGCTCCAACTGTATTCTTCCCAGGCCTTACAAACACGATAGGATGGTTTGGGAAGTACAAAATGAAGATGATTTGGAGTCCAAGGATAGCTCTGAATATCCTGATTCAGAGATCTAAGGGTGCCTGTAGGTGATTCAGATGGAGATGATGGTTCTATCCTTCCAGCACCATAAGGAGTGAACAAAGTCATAGAAACCACAGCAGGTAGCACTGCTGAAGAGAAATGAAGCCAGGAAAAAGAAGTTTGAGGCCAGAACTCCATGGCAATAAGAAGACAAGGAACTAGTTAAGAGTGAGAAAGTAGTAATAATGAAGCTGTGTTGTCTAACTCTGAAGTCCACATGCTTAATAATGCATCAAGCCCAGAAAAGAGTGCTGTTTCAGAAGTGAAAGGAAAGCTTCAAACTGGAGAGGTCAAAGACTAAGAAGTGGAAAGCATTCACTGACTACATGAGGATATGGGGTGATGTGGACCTAAATAAAAAAACAAAGGGGAAAGGAGACAGGAGTAGAAAAAGAATAGTTTTTTGTTTGTTTTGTTTTGTTTCAAAGAGGTAATAAGGCAAAAAGAATGATGGGAATATTCAGGTGAACAACAGAGAGGCAATGAGTATTACGAAGGCAGTGAATGGATTAAGACTGGAGGGCAAGGTGGATGAAGGAGAAGGTTCCCCATGACAAACCAGGGGAATGAGAAGGGAAAGTTAATGGCAGCAGGTGCACATGCAGAGGTGTGAGGCCTGTGGGAGCCTACAGCAATGGAGCACTCACACTGACTAAAACACACAGAGGCCTGGCAGATGAGCTAGAGATGTAACCAAGGGTCAAGCCATACTTAGTTAGCTACAATTCTAGCCTGCGATTTTACCAAAGGATGTTAAACAGTGCAATTTAAGCATAGTGTCTTAGTTACTTTTCTCATTGCTGAGACAAAAGTATCTGACACCCAAAGTTAAAGGAGGAAAGGTTTATTTAGCTCAGTTTATAGAGGGTTCAGTCCATAATCAGCAGGTTCCAAGGTGGGGTAGCAGGGCTAACAGGCATTGTAGATGAGAAAGAGTTCATAGCAGCAGAAGGTAGCAAAGCAACAAGGGGCCTTAACATTGTCTTTCTCTCCTTTTTATCTTATTCAGGCTGCTTAGGATGGGTAGCATTCACATTCATTCTTAATCCTAGGGCCCTTGGTTCTAGCATTGCACCATGAATCTCAGTATCACACACACTTAGATTCAGCCACCTCTCCAAAAGCCTCACCTATGACTGCATGAGGCTTTGGAAGGACATCTAAACACAACCCTTAACATGTGGGAACATTTTTTCCCACTTTTTTTTATTTTAAAGATAGTAAAATCCAATAAAACATAACAGAACAAAGTCAATCAAAACGAAGCAGCAGCACTGGTACAGAACTTCAAAGAAAGATACTATGAAAACAATAGCTACTATATAGTATATCTTGCTATTTTCAGAATAGTCAACCATTCCAACAGGTATAGTAAAATTAAACCAAAACAAAACATAATAAAACCAATAAAAGCAGAATATAAAATAAAGCAAAAAAAGTTAACCAGAATAAAGCAAAACAATGAGAACAATATTGGGCCTTGAAGACAAGACAGAAGAGAATCCCCCATATTTGCTACATTGACCACTGTCATCTTCCAAAGAGATGCTCAGGCTGCTGGGCCCCAGGTCTGCAAAATCAACGAAAGAATACTAGCATTTAGTTGCTTCATGTACCTTAGTTGCTATCAATTTAGCCAGACCTCCGAACCAGCAGGTTGCTTGGGCAGGTGGGGGAGGGGTGTTTATCCTTGATTCTTAGCCTGCACACTGGTTGCACAGTCCCCAGGAAGACAAACTAGTCGTCTTCTGGTTGGAGCCACTCTGACCCAGCAGGGTGGGTTCTTGAGAGGCCCATCTCTTTCTCTTCCTGGAGTCCGTGCCAGTTGCACAGTCCCCCAGAAGGCAGACTCACGTGGCAACATTTTTATTGGGTTCTCTTAGTAGTTTGTTGAAAGAGTAAGACGGGAAGGGTGGTTCACTAGATAGTCTGGACGCAAGGAGTACTTAATGTAGTCAACTCAGAATGAAAGGGGCCACATCCCTGGAAAAGGGGGCCCAAGGAAAACTCAGAAAAAATAGTCTGTTTTATAAACCTCATATTTCCTAGCCAGGTCCTGTTCAAATGATCTCTGTCCAATTAAACAAAATTCCTTGAGGACAGAACTATATGTTCTAACTTCCTCAAGTCTTCAGAGCAGTTGTAACCAAATTTGCAGGGGAGAAGCTAAATACTATGATTATGATACCTCCCAATGGAAGATTTGCTAACAAAAATTCTCATGTAAAGAAGACCCAAATGCACTAAGCTGTTAGCCACAAGGCCCTATTCAACAACTCAGTTTTACCTTTCTTATTCCCCTTCCCCATTCCAAGATAGCTGAAATAACAATGAGGATAGGCCACAAATCTTTCCCTGTGGCCAAAGACACTTCAAATGTAGTCCTGAGCCTGCCACACACACCTTAAAGGCCAGATGAACTTACTGACTTATTTCCAAAGAATACAAAGGGAAAAAAGTTTATAGTAGAGAAACTTCTACCATGTGAACAAGGTTGACATCACCAGTAATGTGGATTGTACATGTTCAATAAGATTTTTGCCTCTTGTAACAATATTCCTCTGTAATATTCTTCTCCAAACCCATAACTCCAACCTATAACAAGAAAAATACCAGATAAAGCAAAATTGAGGGGGATTCTACAAAATACCTGACTAGTAGTTCATCAAATTGTTACGGTCATGAAAAGTGGAAAACTATCAAGGACCAGAGGTGCCTAAATAGACAAATGCATGTGATATACTAGCTGTGATCTTGCAACAGAAAAAAGTACACTAATAGAAAAACTGATGAAATCTGGCTGTAGGGCATATGGGAATGCTTTAAAATGATTACTTCTAAAAACAGGTGAACTAAGTAACATGTAGACAATCAGGGCTTAACGTAATAACTAGAAGGAAACAGTGATTTCATAATTTGCTATTTTAATATGAAAAGATTAAGTTAATCTGATGTAATAAAAATATTCCTAAAATCACTGAAAACTTTATGACTGTTATTAGCTAAATGTCACATCATTTGATATTTATTGACTACACACTGTAGCCTAACTACTCTGCAAAGTGAAGTAAATAAGAATCCTATTTGCCTTTGTCCCTTTGAGCATCCTTAAAAATAAGAATGATTTATATAAAGATATCTACTGCACTACCTAAAAGAACAAAACCTTTATTGCCAGAGCTAGATGCTGTGATGTGTGGTTATAATCCTAGCTACTAGGGAAGCTGAGGCAAAAGGATCACTTGAGGACGGAAGTTTTGAGTCCACTGCCCAGGGCAACACAACAAGTTCCCAAAAATAACAACAATTTGCTATTTATTGATTTGTACAGCTTTACTTTTGTGGTACTATTCCTCTCACTGATAGTACTTATTTTTAATGCTAAAGATTGCACCTAGGACTTTGGAAATGCTAGGCAAATGCTCTCCCATTGAACTACGTCTCTGGGCCACTTTGTGCATTTCCCATAACATTAATCCCCTCTCTGCCACCCTTAAATGTACTTGCTTTTTCTACATACATTTGAGTCTGTGCTTGGTTCAGGAAGTAGGGCACTCAGCACTAGTACTGGGTCTCGCAGAGCGCACACAACCTCAGGAGGCAGTGAGTCAATCTGACCCTTCTAGCTACACTTCCAATATTGCATGTACAAGCTGTCTATGCCACGGGAATTGAGCAGTCATCTCTACACACTGGCTTAAGTTGAGCGCTTTTCATACCACCTACTCCGGGACTTCATCTCCTACTTTCTTTTTTTTTTTTTTTTTGCGGCACCAGGGATTGAGCTCACAACCTCGCACCTGCCTGACAGGCGCGTAAGCTGCTGAGCCAAACTCCTGGCCCTGGTTTTTTGAGGCAGGGTCGCACTGTGTAGCTCAGGCCGGCCTTGCACTTGCATTGTAGCCCAAGCCAGCCTCGAACTCACAACGCTCCACCTACCTCAGCCTCC
>RJWM01024861.1:0-30087 GCA_004363535.1 Dasyprocta punctata | reverse complement strand
GCATTTGGAGATCATGGTTACATGGATGACTCCAAAGGACAGGATAGCAAATAGTCATCTGGGCCTGGACCACCTGAGGTTGAGCCTTTGAACTTGTATTTCCACAGGCTAAAAATACTGTTCTGTGATCTTTATTTGGCTCTGTCCTTCTCATCGACTGGTCTCAGTTCAACTACTCCCTTCTAAGATAATCTTTTCCTATCTATCTCAAGTAGCTCCCTTACCAACAAGACTCCACCTGTTACCCCATTCAGTCTTTAAAGTGCTTACTTCCTCCCGTAATTATTTTCTATTACTGTATTTTTCTTACAAATGTCTACATCATTAACTAGAATATAAATTACCAGTGAGGAGATACTTTCACCTGCAACATTCTCCGTCAGATTCCTAGCATTCAGAACAGCCTGTGAAATTCAGAAGACAATCACAAAACATTTTGGATGAATGAATAGAAGGGAAGGAAACCGATAGAGATACACTCTTCAGTGATTTTTAAACCTGTATTTCTACACAAGTGTATAGCTTCTTAGGAACACTGGAGGAGTTCTATGCTGAAAGTAACAACACTTCTGAAGGGAAAGTTTCTAAAATGTGCAATTGTTGCTCTATTTCTGTTCTATCATTTTTCACACGTTTCAAAATGTGTCATAAAATATTATTGGGTCAGGGACCAGGCAGGCCACCAGATGGTTGAGAATGATTTATTTCCTTGATTTTAGATTACCAAAGAAAGATTGCAGGATGAAAGCCAGTTTTTATCTCTGAGTTTACAGAATATGAAAGATAAAAGTTACCTTGAAGTTCATGTATTCCAGGTTCATTTTTAATTTAAAAAACCATTCTACACCACCAATGACATGGTTATCTGACCTTGACTTTAATACTTTTAGTGATGAGACACTCACTATTTTACAAGATAACCGGTCTCACAATTGGACAGATTTTGATGAGCAAGTTCTTCCTTCTATTGATTCAAAATTTCCTTCCTGTAGCTTCTGGCTCTGGGAACAACAATGCGCATGTCTAGTTCCTGTTCTGAATTATGAACTTTGAAATACTTGAAGACATCTAAAATGTCACTCTTTAGTGTTTCTAACTTTAGAGTAAATATCCCAAATACTTCCCACTGTTATTCACTTGCTTCTTCTTTTAGACCCTCATCTTCCTACTGGATTATCACTGGACACACTGAAACTGGGAAACATATGTTCTCTAGGGCAAAGTGGAATTAAGTCTTATTTTTAATTACAGATTTAATTGCACTTATACCAGAAAGCTACTAAATGACCCACTTTTGTAAGTCAACTAAGCATATAATTAGGTACTATATACTTACCAATATCAGCATCTGTTATTAATTGTAAAATACAAAAACATTATTCTGATCATGAACTTCCTAATTGGCCAGAAGTCTATATACAAAGAATATCTTATAACTCACAATACCAGCTAGCTAGTGAAGGTCTTTTGAACAAAATATGAAAATATTCAAAATAATCTAGGCTACCAATCTGCACATGTACAATAGTGTGGCTTCTTTCAACAATTATAGACATCTTAAAAGTATCCCATTATAAGGTACTATTAATGAAAATAATCCAGGCTAAAGTACTAAAAGTGAAATGTGCTTTTTTTCCAAGAAAATGATTTTAAATGTTAAAATGAACCTTTTCAGATGAATAAAGTGAAGAGAATTTGTTCATATTTACACTTGTAAGAAACATGTTTTCCTCAACTTATGCTTTGTCATCCTCATAATCCAAGGCAGGGTTATAGTCACATCATCATTACTGATCACTAAAGCACAAATTACATTACATTGTGCAGCACAGTAATTTTCAATATTGACTTGCTTCTTCTGAAAGCCAACAAATCGTCTGAGTTCACATTAGGGAAATTGATGGCTTCAATTCATATGTCTACACATATCTATACTGTAATCACCTATTCTATTAATGCCTAACAGTGAGTTATAATGTATTTGAATATCCACAATTACATTTTCATTATATACTATCTTATAAATATTGAATGCTGCTTTCTATTTTATGGTATGAACATGATTTTGCTGCATGTGTTAATTGACCACCCTATTATAGACTGCAGCTAATACAGTACCAGCTTTCACCTACAGCAAAAGATCTCACACAATTACTGAGGCACCTAGAAACACTGACCCAAGAATGTTTTGTTCTATTACCTTTACCTTGTATATTCCTTCTCACTGAAGCCAAATGTTACTACACATGATACATTCAAAATGATAATATCCAAACAATGCTTCTGGGGTGTATGGAATGAAAATAAATCAAAGTAAAGGAGCTGACTTATTCAGTTACTTCAATAATTTTATTATGAACTAGATGGTGTTTTCCTAAAATTCATGTCTAAATCCTAACCTCCAGACCTCAGAGTGTAACCTCATTTAGAAATAAGGTTGCTGCAAATGCAGGGAAGTTAGGATGAAGCCATACCTGAGGAAGATGAGCTGTAGTGTGAGGTGGTATTCTTATGAAAAGGGGAAATCTGGAGAGAGACAGCCTCTAGGAGAATCTCACCTGAGGATGAAGGCAATGCCAGAGTTGCTTGCAAAACACCAGAAGCTAGGAAGAAGCTTGCAACACTTTCTTCCTCACAGTCTTCAGAGGGAACCAACACTGCCAGCACACTGACTTTGAATTTCTAACCTCCAGAGCAGTAAGACAATAAATTTCTGCTGCTGACGCTACTCAGCTTGTAGTACTTTGTAAGAGCAGCCCTAGCAATCTAGTACAATTCTGAAATTCTTAAAAAATATTTGACATTCTTCTTTGGGGGCATGCATTCAGAGCCCAGAACATATCTTGAATATTCTTAAATGTGACATATTCCTGTCATCTCCAATATATTTTTCTTGCAATCAAAAGTTGTTCACATCGAAGACATGAGCACTACAGTTCATGCAGGTAGATAATATAACATTCTTTTACTTAGTTAAGTATAGCATTCAAATTAATTACTAAGTATAAATTGACTATGTATCTGTTTAACTGACTGGCAAATGATCTAAAACACATTTTGCACGATGATATTTCTTGGAAAAATAGTATAATATCTGAAAGTAATCATACTGAAATATGTAATAATGCATGTTTTGTAAATTCTGATGTGTTTCATTTTAAAGTTGCATTCACTATAGCATATAATAGTACAAATAGTTACTTTATGTTAAATCAGGGGTTTTCAGCAGTGCTTTGTGCTCCCCAGACACATAGAGATACCTCTGGGGACTGGTTCCTGGACCTTATCTTAAGAAGTTTCCCTTCCATATGACTTATATTTTGATCTTTTTTTCTAGACCAAGACTGCCCAATAAAACTTTCTGCAGTGATGAAAATGTCCCATATTTGCACTGTCCAGTGCAAGAGCCACTAGTCACACATAACTGTGGAGCACTGGAAATGTAGCTAGTACAACCAATGAAGTGAAATATTACTTTAATTGAATTTTGATAGAAATAACCACACAGACTGGCTATTATACTATACAGTACAATTCTATATTTTAATTTGAAAATAGGATTCCATTTGCTAACAATGTGAAACTCTCCACTGAAAATGAAGGACCAGGAAAACTTCTGATAATGAAGAGTAACTGATGATTCAGATAAATTCTTCCAGGACACATAAATAAGTTCAATGTCTCGGTACCTCCTAGCGAGTGCAAACTTTCACCAGCAAACTAAAACCGACATCACTAGTCATCAGCCAGCAGGGGGAACTGAAGAGTAGCATGTAGTATTTTCTCCTGAGAATGAGTTTTTCTTCCACATTTGTAGAGGCCACAGAATACGTACCCTGACCAGGAACACCACAGCCTGTGCTTCCTAAATATCTAGAGTCAGCTACATCAGATGCAAATGCTTGTTTTCAAAGGACCTAGGTAGTGGTAACAGAACTTGGTTCCACACAATAAAGTTCGTGATCAAATAGTTCTAAAACCTTATTTTCTCCAAAGATTTTTATACTAGGTTTTAACATTATCCTATTTCCCCTCTAGCAGAAAAAAAAAAAAAAAAAAAGTAAGGTCTTTTGGATTTACATAGAAAAGAAAGTTTTCATTGGCATATTGTTGATTCTTCAAAGTTATTTTAAGAAAACTTTTGTCCCAGATAAGTTAACCACAGATGGCCTTACCTCTTGATAAAGGTCACTGAGATCTTCCTGGTGGGCCTGTTTGGAACATCCTGGGAATTCCCTAACACAGCAGGAATCTGGAGGCCAGTCCATCTCTGTCATTTCCAGCCAGTCGGTAAAATACACCACTCCACAACACTTAAACTGAGAAAGAATTACTGGTCAGACTCAGAAATTACAACAATATTTTTTTAACTTATGGGAGATTAAACATTAGATTTCTTAAATTTTTGTTCTCAGAGGTAAACTCACTTCTTTCATCACCTAATGATATGTGTACATTCTATGTTGATACTGGCAGTGTCGAAGAGGCACATGGTGGCTAAACACTCCAGAATGGAAGAATTCTGAACAATAGTGCCTACAGCGCCTAAAGACATCTCACGTATAAATGGGTCTCACTCCCGTCTAACAGCCTCCAGAGTTGGTCATAGAGTGACAGATTTAACACACACCCTAACAAATCCAATAGCTGAAATTTTAACTTTACTATTAACTTCTGGACGCTAGAGAATGGTAAATCAGTCAGTTTGGATATTACTGGCTTCAACTGCTCAACTAATTGGAATACCATATTACAAGTTCCCATAATCTACGCAGAGAGATTTGTTGATCAAAGCCCACATCACAAAATTCCTTAACCAGTAAAATTCCCAAACTCTGAGAAAGAAACAAGTTTAGGCAATGAGTTTTCATTCAACAGAATGATGTTCTTGAAATAAGTGACATATTCTATCATCATAATCTCAGAAAAAAATGACGTGCCTTTAGCTTGAATGACGTTAGATTCTTTTTATCATACTGGGAATCAAACTCAGAATCTTGTGTTTACTAGGCAGGCACTGTGCCACTGAGCTGTATCCTTGGCCCTGAATGAAGTTAGATTAAACAAAAAAATATATATTTTTGTTCTTCAATTATGTTTAAAAGAATTATAGGTTCTTTGTCTCATTTCACCAAAGAGAAGTGAAAACTTTCTCTGATACAGGTTTAGAAACACTGCTTAAAGATATGTACAGATTAGATTCAGAACAATTAACTATCATGAAAAATTTTCTGCCCTTCAAAACAGGAGAAGTACTCTTCCATATAGTCAGAGGCGAGAAATATGGGCAGAAATTGCGACGTACTCTGCCAAGAGTGACTCGCTATGTAAATTATGTAGCCCAAGAGATTAATCTGTGTGCAAGATTAACATTGTGTAATAAAATATCACAATCTACCACTATTTCAAAGTTTAACTACAATCAACTTTGAAGAATACTGAACATCTCATGAAAAACAAAAACTAAAATTTACTTTGAATTTTTATTGACTCATGGTTAAAAAGAAAAAAAATCATCCTAAGAGTATTATACATAAGCCAGGCGTGGTAGCTCACACCTGTAGTTCCAGCACTTGGGAGGCCGAGGCAAGAGGATCGTTGTGAGCTCAAGACCAGCGTGGGCTACAAAGTGAGCTCAAGGCCACCCTGAACTGCACAGCGAGACTCTGCCTCAAAAAAAAAAAAAAAAAAAAAAAAAAAAAAAAAAAAAAAAAAAAAAAAAAAAAAAAAAAAAAAAAAAAAAAAAAAAAAAAAAAAAAAAAAAAAAAAAAAGAGTATTATAAATAATGAATAATAAAATCTGAGTAATACTATAATTTTGAGCTGAATCTAAAATATTTTTACTATTTTCCTTTAATAAACTTGTCCTAACAGCCATAGAAATACCATAAATATCACAAAGTAAATCAAATTCTAAAAGCCATGAGCATAACATAAACATCATAGTATAAGTCAAACATAATTTGACATCACATATTTTACATGATTCAGTCAGTATCCTTAAAAAAATACAGGTAGTACAAAGATTTCACTTTCCGAAAATCCTAAACTACCGCATTTCCAAGTCTGTCTTTAAATCCTTACACTGGGAGAAATTTCATTTCTCTCATTCCTGATGACATGAGAGCTTCTCATGTTGATGACAATAAAGCAGTTCTTGGAACATTCGAACTCTGTTTACAGTGGAGCGGCCCACTATATCTAGCTTTGTCAGGAAATGAGGTGCTCCACTGAAAAGACTTTTCCAAATAACTTAAATATATTATGTTCAGTGACAGATATTTTACATTTTAATAAGTCACTGAAATATGTTTTCTGTAGTTGTTCTTCTTGTTCAATAGAAGATAGTGAACTTATACTGAAACTTTTTCTGAAAGTTCCGCTTTAGATAAATTTCATGCTACAACAACACTATGTTGGTTATGGTCAACATCTCCTTGTCATTTTTCTGTCTCCTTTAAGGCTGCATTGTAGGAAGTTCTACACTTTCGGCAAGAGTAAAGCTCTAGCAAATACCATAAGGTCACCATTTTATGGATGAACAAACTGAGGTTCTGAATGGGTCAAGTAACTTCCCAAGGTTGTAGGCCAACATGTAGAAAATCCAATTTACTGAACCACTTTGTTAAAATAAATGATCCAACTACTTTGTTAAAATAAACAAGCACATCTTTAAAAAATAGCTTTTAAAAAAGTTTTTAATAAATTGCACTAGGCTGAGGCAGGAGGACTGCCACAAGTCTGAGACCAGTCTAGGCTAGAAAATGAGTTCAAGGCCAGCCTAACTGCATAGTGAAACCTGTCTCAAAAATACCAAAAACAAAAAACAAAACAAAAAAAAAACACCACACACAAATCCAAACAAACAAAAAATGGCACGAAGACTTAAGCAAGAGTCCATTAAATTGATACATGCACAGAATAGCACTGAACAAGGAATCAGAGGAACTGGAACTTAAGAAGCTGACTTTATATCCTTTAATTTATTTTGGAAGAGAGCTATTATAGGCTGAAACAAGTTCCCCCAGCCAAATTCATAGCCTCTAGAACTTTGGGATGTGATAGTGCTTGTACAGGGTCTTCACAGAGGCAATTAAGTAAAAATAAGACCATTAGGGTAGGGCTTAATTCAATTCAACCTACATTCTTATAAGGAGAGGAACTTTAAACAGACACACAGAGGGATGACAAAAGGAACACACGGGGAAAAGAGGACCAAGGAGAAAAGCCTCAGAGAAACCAGCTTGGCCAGCACCTTGATCTCGGACTACCAGCCTCCAGAACTATGAAAAGGTAAATTTGTAATGAAGCACCCAGTCTGCGGCACTTCATACTGGCAGTCCTAGTAGACTAACAGTAAGGGCTTTAAAAACACAGGGTGCTCAGGTGTCTTCACTGTCCATGTGAAACAGCCATCTGACATGAAGAAGGGAACACGCCACGTAACAAGTCCAAAGACAGCACGCTGCCACTTGCAGCGCTTGCACATTGTGCATCCGGGTGGGTGCCCATCAGAAACAAAACGACACAAACCCCACTATGTTTTTAACAAAATGACTCGTACCATAAATCCCCGAAAATAAAGAACTCTGGGGAGCTATGCAGGACAGTAGCTGAACACGAGACTATAAATTCTCTCATGCTTTACTTATTTTCCCTCTGTGTTGTTCTTAATATAATTCTACAGTAAATAAACAAAGTCAGGAAGTGTTTAAATAAATAGGAAATCTCTGTTATCATGATAATTTTAACCATCTCAACAACCATAACACAAATAGCCAGATTTGGAAACTGTCCTGGATTTGAACCTCTGCCCTGCACCATAACAGAGGAACTGGGCGAGGAGCTGGCGATCAGGTAAGATATTCATTCTCGTAAGCTTGATAGCCCAGCACTAACACAAATGAAAGGAAACTAAGATACTTGATTATCTGGGAATGTTTCTACTACCACAAGGAAATGGCTTGGGAGAAGAACTAGGTTTGAAGCAAGATCAATGATTAACTTCAAGCCAACAGATTTTAAACATCTAAAGACAGTCTCCATTTGAAATGGGTGGGTCCAATACTGTATATGGTTAGAAAAATAAAAAGCCAAAATCCCTACATTTTAATGTTATTGGTAACAACCATAAGCTAAATAATAAATATATAAACTCAAATTTGATATTTAATCTTCTCAACACTCTGAGGAGGTGCGTACTTTTATTAACCCCATTTAACAAGTGAGGACACTGAGGTTTAAGGAGATTAAGTAAATTAAAGAAGCACAAGAGTAAGCAGGAGAGCTAGAATTTGAGCCAAGCTTTCCTTGACTATAAATCCCACACCGATTATGATACATGTACTGACTCCAAACATCCAAATGAGAAAGATCTTCCAAAAGGGTACAGTGCCATGTGTCTATGACCCCAGCACTTGGGATATTGAGTGAGGAGAGTCACAAGTTTGAGACCAGCCTGGGCAATTTTGTGAGAACAAAGAAATGAACAAAACCAAACATTTGAACATCTGTTTGAAAGTGTGACATTTATTCTATATTCTGTTTCCTATAAATTTTAGCACTTACCTCTCTCTGAAAAAAATTCCAAGCATGAGTAAGCCACTGATATCTAGGTAAGCCATAATTTGTCATTCTGGCTTTCAAAGTTACCATATCTGACCACTGTACTGGAACCTGGAGATAAGAAGCAAATTGTCAACTCACAAACACACACACTGAAGGACAAACTCACATACTTTAAAATACAATGATTCCTTTACTGACACACATACTTGGAATGCATTACAACTGACAAATGTTATTTTAAATTAATAATTGCTGGTGTACTAAATTAAGCTCAGATCAGTAAGCTTGAAATTTAAAAAAAAATGATATACAGATCAAGAACCCACCTCTCCCCCAAAAAAGAAAGGAAAAAAAAAAGGGAGAAATGAGAAGTAAGGCTTTGATAAAACTTAAGATTAGAAAACTTTTGAAATCCTTTTATGAAAAAAGTATAATCAGTAGAAATAATACAAACACTCTTGACCACGTAAATTTTTCAATATTGTTTAAATTTTTAAATATTTTTCTGCTGAATTTTTTATTACTTGGACATATGCAACACAAAATAAAATACCCAAACACTGGGTGTGCAATTTTGGTACCCAGATAATGGTCTGACTGGGTATACTTTGTTTTCATATGGCTTCAATAAAGTTCACAGAACTAACCAAAGTCCCAGCTACCCAGTATGAATTAGTATTATTGCAAATTCTTTGAGGCATAAAATAAATGGAAGTGAAATAAATCCCCAAGAAATATACAATCCAAACCAATATTATTGACAGATTTTATCCAAAGTAGGACCAACGAATGGGAGATGAATATGTACCAACAACATAAATAATGTGGAAGCGGATTGATTGATGTCAAATCTCTTCACTTAGCTAATATAACAATCTTGTTTTAAGTTTTACTCTCCAAAATAAATATGGTTTGCTTTTGCACTGTGACCACAATCAATCTGAGACCAAATGTGGCAAGAAAACAGAGGAGACCACTGAGGTTCTGGCACTAACTCCTGGACCTGGCTGTAAAGTAACACACTGACTGGCTCCTCGTGTGGAACCACTAAAAGCACAAAGCCCAGTCTATGTAAAGCCTGGGTCCTGCAAACTTCGGCAGATAATAAACTTTAATAGCACTCTTCATTCACACTGTTATTAGTGCAGAAACCATAAAAAATGCGAGCAATTAAAAACACTGCTTTCCACATTTCATTTTTAAACAGCCTTTACTCTATCCTGGTGATGTAGTGGGGAAGATTTACACAAGCAAAACACGATGTGTGCCCTCAACGGAATTGGCAGCGTGTCCTCTGCTAGTGTTCTCCCTCAAGCCGTGTGTGGCCTGTCCTGCATCTAAACCAACATCAATTCTCTTCAGTTTCCTTAGGTTTCTCACAATTATTTTAGAATCACAACATGCCCTTCCAAACACCTTACATTCATTCCTTTTCACCTTGCTATAATGAGATTTATCATATGTGTGGCAAATATGTTACACAGTCTACTTAAAAAATCCTCAGAAAGCGAGCTCATTTCTAAAAATCTTTTACTTATCAAATAGAACCCAATCAAAAACTGAGGTAAGGGGATCAAGAATTAGTTACAAGATTTACTCTCGGTTGCTTTATTGTCAGGGATATAAATTTATCATTCTAAGATGGAAAAACCTTTTTCTTTTGGTACCGGGGATTGAACTCATGACCTCGCGCTTACCAGGCAAGGGCTTGAACTGCTGAGCTAAATCCCTGGCCCTAAAAATGTAAAAACTTAACAGAGACAACCCTTTTATCACTAACACTCAAAAGAAGAGTTCCCAACCTTTTTTTTTTTTTTTTTTGCTTTCCTAAATATACACACTTTCTAGGAATGATGTGAAAATGTCATTCTCAAAGACAGCAAGAAAATTATTCTTTCAATGGGAGATTTTATTTTGAAGAAAGTTCTTAACTTGGCACTAGTGCAGTTAGAACCTGCCCTGGGACTTTTGAACTTTTCATCAATTCTCTCTTCTTTCTGAGCGCTGCACACCCTGGAAGCCGCAAGGTCCTCACAGGGGCCCAGCAGGGAAGGTCCTCGGGCGGCACTGACCTGTAAGTGCAGCGTGCACAGCACACTCTTGCCTGCAGTTGCCGCTTCACATTCAAAACAGCCGCACAACACAGTAGCAGATTCACCATAAAATCTTTCACAACCGCATCAGTGCCAGAAATGACTTCAGTTTTATTACACAACTGCTCAGTGCACCTATTCTCTCCAAAACAAATACGAAATAATTACCCGCTCCTTTTAAAGGTTCTTGAATTTTAAAATGTTTAAAACTCACTAGAGAACTTGTCTCCCATGCTGATGGACAGGCCCTGCCCTCTCCCCCCGGCTTGCCTCCATTCCGATTTAGCACATCTGGGCTGGAGCCCCAGAATGAACATCATTAATAATCACCCCTCGTAACTCCTACTGCAGACCGTTCAAGCACTGCATGTTGAAACGCCATTTTAGTGAGACAATTATTCTACAGTGCTTACACTGGGACAACCTGGCCTGATTCCATAGAACAGCTAGCATTCACAGACACGCAAAAGCTCTCCACCTCACTAGTAATAAATGCACCAACTTTCACCACAGAAGTGAGCAAACAGGACCGGGAATATAGTTTAGCAGCACAGCTCCTGTCTGGCAAGCATGAGGTCTTGAGTTCAATTCCAGGTTCAAAAAAAAGCGAGCAAACAAAATAAGTAATAGTGTGAGCAACAGTGCAGTGCCGAAGCTGGGTGTGGTGGTGCACGCCTGTAATCCCAGTGCTCAGGAGGCTGAAGCAGGATTGTTGCAGGTCTGAGACCAGCCTGGACTATATAGTGAGCTCAAGGCGAGCCTGAACTGCATAGGAAGACCCTGTCTCAAAAAGACAAAAAAAAAAAAAAAAGAAACCAGAGTGAAGTGCAAGTGGCAAACCAAACGTGAGCAGTACCATCTTAAAATTAAGAAATTCCTATCCACATTCACTCTCACATAGCTATAGAAGTGGTTCCAATGGTTGCAATGGCTGAAATAAAAGAGGAAAAGAAATGCTGAAGAGCTGTTTTCCAGTGGCCAAATCTCAAACAGTGAGGATGTTTCCAGACTTCAGTAAACAGACAGCAACTCTTAAACACACACTTCTGAAAGCGGAACATGAGCCAGCATTTGCAAACAGGAGATGCAGGCTTCCTGGTCGCTGGTTTCTGCCTTGGTCAGCATCTTATCAGGCTTCAAGGAGATGTTCAAGCATTTGCAAAGAAATCACACTGCGCATGAAAATCTTTCCTATTATTAACTAAAAAAATGGTAAAACTATTTTAGATGATGTGCCAGTTTTAGTCTATGATATTCACGTTTAAGCAGTCTGTGGAATTAAAGACAGAGCATCATATACCAAATTATGGTTTAGAAATGTTCTATAAACACAGAAAGGAAAATGTTATTTTTCAAAGTATTTGGACTGTTCATTGTTATCATGCAGCCTAAACATTTAAATCAACAATCATGTATCTGAACTATTCTAAAGCATATGATTTAAATAGCTGAACTGGTATTGTTTTAGATTGTGATTAGATTCGTCTTTAAACTCACCATAAGTTCCTGCTCATATGTCCAAACTCCACAAGCCAGCTCTACACAGAAAATGACAAGTAAACTTCCAAAGTACTGTAGAAAAACAAAAATATGCCATTAGTACAGAATCAAAATAAAGTATGGTCATCAGAGACAAATCAAATATTATTCAGTGCTGTATTTATCTACTGGACAAGAAAACAGAGTCAAGTTCTTAGGAAACAGATGAGGAGAATTTAGAAAACTTTAAAACACCTGCAAATGACATTTAGTATTTATCTAAGTGGGCTATATTTTATTAATCACTTCTGGGACAAGTCTTTTATAAATACCAGTTCTTTTACTAGGCTAAATAAGTATTTATGTACTATAGTCTGATAAACTATAACTAAGTTCTCTAAGAAATTGGACCTAGTTTCTTTCAAAGTGAATGAAGCAAGAGTAACAAGTCTGTGTTCTGCTTATGAGCACATCTTAACCCATTCTTCTAGGCAAGGGGCCCTTCTTTACATTCTTAGAAAAGCACAATTTAAAACAAAATCCCAGCTACCAATGATAACCTATGTACTATAGTAAGTTTCTATCATGGGATAGTCCTGTGGTTTTATCAAAGAATATCAGAAATTCTGGGAAGAAATGGATATGCAAATAAATAACAAAGTGGAACACAATTTCAAAGTGGAAATGAAGATAAAAATTTAAGACTCTTTTGAAATAGAG
This sequence comes from Dasyprocta punctata, assembly GCA_004363535.1. Taxonomy (NCBI): domain Eukaryota; kingdom Metazoa; phylum Chordata; class Mammalia; order Rodentia; family Dasyproctidae; genus Dasyprocta; species Dasyprocta punctata. The sequence goes on along the minus strand of RJWM01024861.1, from coordinate 17,227 downwards.
AATCACGCAGAGTCCTGAATAGTGAAGAAGATGGGAATACACAGAAAAGAGCATTTTAGGCCAACAAGAAACATGAACAAGTGGGTAGAGGGAGTTGGAAAGAACAGCCAAGGGACAAAGAACAGGAAACACATCCATCTAGCAGAAAGAAAAACGGTAAGAGATCAAATCTGAAAAGTAGATTGAAGTCAGATTATGACTAACTTTAAATAATACACAAATAGATTTTAAGACTATCATGTAGATAAGAAGGTGATATTGCTCAAAGTTCTGAGTAAGACAAAAATATGATAAACAGATCAAATAATGGCAGGATTTTATCTGGTTTGAAAGGAAAAGCCTGAAGGGAAGAGCTGAAGATACCTTAGAAGTCGGCCAAAAGGAGACAGGAAGTGAAGACCTCCATTTAAATATTGGCTTGCAGATAGGTGGAAAAAGAACAGCTTCCAGAGATTTAACAAATAAAAACTGGCATGACCTTGTAGTTCCTCGACTGACAACGCGAGCGGGAAGGATGCATATCCCCAAAGCATAGAAATGGGGAGGGGTAACTAGGTTTGTTGGAAAATGAAAACAGTTATTTTGTGAGCAGCACAGAAACGTATCACCAGCTGCTGGAAATGTCAGTTTGGAGCTCAAGGGGGAAGATGGAAATGATTTTCATTATTAGAAACAAAAGCAGCAGCTTTCAGATGAGGATCTATTTATCAAGCACTTTCATAATTAATTCATCAAGAAACTTGTGAGAGGGATAAGACTACTCCATTTTACAAATGAGAAAAATCAAAGCAGAAGGTAGATAATGTGGCTCATTCAGGAAGGACAGAGTGACTGTCCAGAGGGCTGAGCCACCGCGGCAGTGTGCTGAGTGCTCATCTTCAGCACCATGGAGGTGACCTCAAAGAGGCAGATGCAGAGCGTGGGAAAGAGTGGGCTTTCTGAAAATCCTTCTCTCCAGGTCCAGAGGAACTGAAACAGCACAGAGCTCACGAATCGTCCACTTCACCTACAGAGTGGGGTTGGGCAGCAGTAACGGGAAACAATGCTCACTTGTTACCTCCTTCACTGGGATGAAGGCTCTATTCAGGGCTGGCACATTGTTATGTTTCTCATCACAGAATAGGTGTTCAATACATATTTTCTATATAAAAAATGAATGGAAACAAAAGAGAGTAATTTGGTAGTAAGTGATGAAGAGCTCCCTTGGACTGGGTGATTCAAAAAGGTATCATAAAGGCGATCTGTAAGATGAATCAGTGACCAACAAAGGAAGGTGATACAGTCAGGGCTGGAGAAAAAGCAACGCAGGAAGAGGACACATCAAAGACAGGGCCACATTAGAGGCTAAGCTACTTAGTTAAACATGCAGCAGTAACTTGAGCACAGAATGGGATGGGATGCGTAAAACAAGTACGTGCAGATGCTGAGAGGCACAAAGCACCATAGTACTGCGGGTCACCGAAAGGTTTCTGCCTTTTATTGTTAATGGAAAGCCACTCACAGGTGACAGATCTGAGGTACATTATATAATCAATTCTGGCTATTTTTTGAAAAACCACCTAAGAAAAGTAAGGGGACATCAGTGGTGGTACATGCCTGGAATCCCAGCTACTTTAAAAGCTAAGGCAAGAGGATTCCAAGTTTGAGGCCAGTATGGGGCAACTTAGAGCGATCCTGTCTCAAAATAAAAAGGGTTGGGGATATAGCTGAGTGGGCGGGCACTGGCCTGGCACACACAAGGCAAATTCAATCCCCCTGGCACGATGTGGGTAACTTACACAAAGCATTGCTGAACTAAAATGTTAGCAGAAGCGGGAGAAAAGGGGGTTGATAAAGGATTTTGAACCACCGAGGCTCACATTGTAAGTTTCTTTACTCATAATTTTTGCCAAAAAAGAAAGTAATAAAAGAAACAGAAAATTACAGTTTATTGTTTATTCTACGATATCGTCCTTATGATTTAAAAATACAAATGAATGTTATTAGTTTTAATTTGCTTCCCTTATATTCTTTCGCTTTAAAAATGAAGAATGTGTAATGTAATTTCTTAGACAATAAGATGGCTTGAAAATAATAACTGGCTCAAAAAATAAAGTGGTACTCTGTTAAGAGGACCCTGCCTTACAAATTACTTTTATTTTCACCATATGGAGCACTCATGGTGAGCGTCAATCTTCTTAGTTCTCAATTCCAAATGTTGCCATTTCTAGGACTTAAAGATTTCAGCCTTGAAATACTGATTAGAAGAAATTTGGTGAGCATACTATGAGCACTCCAAAGTCGGTTTTTCTCTATGCTTTATCTAGGAGATTTTTAGACATGAAAAATACTATATTTACCCTTATGCCCCACAGAGACCAAATGTGTAGTAGTTATATGTGCCATCAATTTTCTTATCTTTGATAAGACCCTAAGAGACATGAGACTGTAGAGAAAAATTACACTATAAGATACCTTTGCTCTCTCAGATCCTTAACTTAAATTCATTTCAAAACTGATATATGGTTACAACCAAAACCAAAGGATCCCTCAAAAGGCAAGATACTTCCAAGGATAGAGCACACGTGGGTGTTTATTAAGTATGCTGAATGGAAATAGGAGATACCCCAAGTCTGTCTTGGGGATAACCACACAGATTTCTGGACTGATTTTAAATCCCATAAAATACCACTGGAGTCATCACTTTCATTTCTGTCTCCTGGAGTCACTGATGAGTTTATAAATGTCTGGGCGGCTGCACCAGCTGAAAGGCCTCAGCATAGGGCCACAGGCAAATGCCGATATGTGTGCAACTGTGCAATACCTGAGTCCCTGCCAAGTCAATGGGTCTGAACACCCATTATATAACAACAGGAATGCTATCACCTTTGATTTCTGAACATAAGTCTTACAGTGGTCTAGCAATACCACGACTGAGTTACCCAGAGGAATGCATATGAAAAGAGCACAAATCTAAAACAACCTCTTATTCCAAACTCAAAACCGAGATTGCAATTCATGAGAGGGGTGGGATAAATTCCATATAAGTTGACCACTCTTTAAATATGAGAAAATTGGGCCAGGGGTTTAGCTCAGTGGCACAAGTGCCTGCTTGGCAAGCACAAGGTTGTGAGTTCTAGCTCCAGTGCCTAAATAAATAAATAAATAATATAAATAATATATATAAATAAATAAATAAATATGAGAAAATTCCAAAATGATCATATGTCAGATTTGCAACGTTTTCAGTTGATGCATGTTCACCCATGCAAACAATTCTTCTTTCTTCCACTAACACTCAGGAACACTGATTATTTCACCCTGGGGTTGAAAATACAAGTTTAATTAACATTATAAAACTTTCTTAGAATAAATTAAATCTATAATGTAATTCAAACAAAAATATTGTCACAAATGATGTCGCAGCTTCATGGTCAGCTACCTTTGCTTTACTGTATTACATTAGCCTGAAACATCAAGTTTTCTAAGCCCCAAAATACTTTAAATGTCAAATCTATCCTTGATGCAACATACTACATTGACCACATTTACCCCTAAATTTTATTTTTAGTGAGATCAAAGTCAGGGAAACATTTGTAAAACAGAGTGCTAATCCATAGTTTAAAAAGGACAAAGCTAGCAAAGAAATTAAGCAACAGATCTTCCAATGAGTTTTTCTGTGGAGCGAAGGTATACACACCCACGTGTGTATGTATCTCGCTCCTAGCGGTGTCTAGCATGTTCCTTGTAGGCTGGCTTCTTACTTTCCCAGAACCCCTGCTTGGATGATTGGTCTCCACCAGTCATCCACAGCAGCTCAACTCTTCTTCCCCCCACATGCTTCCCCGCTAGAATGATGGAGAGTGCTCTGAAGCTGGAGTCAGATGATTCATGTTCAAACTCAGCTCTAAAACACACTGTGTGATCTTTGGTAAATTGTTTTACTGCCCTGGTATCAGTTTGCTCATCGAGGTAATTAGAGTAAAAATAAAGCTTTTTTTTTTTTTTTTTTTTTTTTGCATTGTCAGGATTGATGTGATACCTGAAAAAGTACTTTGGAAAAATGTAAAGAAGATCGAAATCCTACTCTGTCCTGGTTTGTGAAACACAGCCTGGTATTATCTTTCCTTCTGCACTAGCTTCCATTCCCGCGGAAGGCCACAGTTTCTTCCTGTGGCTCACCTCTGGTTTTTGTTCCCTTCCCTTTCCTCCTCCTCTGGATGCCAGACTTTCCTTGTCTAATGTATCTCAGACCTCAGAACTGGGATCTTAGCACTTGGCTGCCTCACTCACCAGCCACAGTGCTCACTCAGCAGCTCGACGTCAGCTCTTCAGCATTATTTCTTAATTCCCAATGCCTAAGCAGCCCCTGTCACACAGCAGGTATTTAATAAATCTCAATGGAATTAATATCAGTGTAATAACTAGAGAGACAAATCTCAGCATTTCCTTGGGTTTTTCTACTTAATTTGAATGCTGAGTTTCTTGTGAACATTTGACTCCACTTGATTTCTGCCTGTCCATTTCTATCTTAAATAATGCCTCTGTTTTATGGGGGTTGGCATTATACTGTGATAGTGCAGTGCAATCTGCAGTGTTGAAGGTCATGCACACACTTAATAGGCACACTCTCCCCATGTGCCTGGGCGATTGTCTACAAGCACTTTAAACAAATGAAGAATGAGAAAATGTGTGTTTATAGAAGGAAACAAGAATACAATGGTTTGCATTACTTTTTTATTTGCTTCAAAAAGTATTCACTACCAAGTTCCTTTAATAACTAAACTCCTCTACTGTAACCAAACTATTCCACTTCTTAGGTTTATCCCAAACATCTATTCATGAAAAATCACATCTAGTAAGAGATTGAAATGATGAAATTAAATTTTGGTATTTTTTAGTCAAACTTCTCAGGCTGAGAATAAATCCTTCAGTTAAAAAATAGGTGCTTTATTGGATTAGGTAGTAAAACCCTATACAAAACAATGTATATGAAGCTGCCTTGTTAACCTCTTTAAAAATAAAAACTGTAAGAGTAGACTATGGGTTTTGAGATAAAGCAGAGCTGGTCTCATATTTGGGATATTTTACCTACCAGCTGGATGACTCTGGCTAAACCAGTAACTTCAGTTTTCTCATTTGTAAAATGAAAATGCTAAGATTACTACGTGGTGCTATGCAAAGGATTCGATCAGGTAACCTGCAGTGGCATTGTAGCCACTCTTTAAATGGTGCTCATTATTAATCATATCATAGCATCTTTTAAAACATACACTGTGCAGGGACAAGAGAAATCATTATGTTTAAAAAACCTAACATACTTCCTGGCATGTAGCAGGTAACTGAACAGAGGAAATTATGATTAGAGAATGAGGGTGTATATAAGTGCTCATCCTCCCGAGGCTATCACTGTCACTCCCCACAAACTAGTTCATGAAATCTTTAGAAATATCTCTGTCCAGAGAGAATATAGCCAGTATTTCCCAAAACATCTGCCTTAAAATAACTAAAGCAGGATGGGTATGAAGGGTGGGAAACCCAACTTTTTTTTTAAAAGGACCAAAATCAATGTGTTATTTTAAACTAACTAGGGTTGGCCACAGAATTGCAAGAGTGGCACCAGTTATGAGCCATGGTCCCCCGCAAATATCTGATGAGGAAGGGAGGAGCACGGCCTTCTACTTCCCTATTTAAGCCCTTGGTGACTCATGGGCAAACACATCTCCTAAAACAAAGGTAATTTACTACTCTTCCCTTTTAAACTTATTTTACTTCATCATATTTGTGGAGCAAAGCAGTAAAATCTCAAGGGGTTCTTAAAGAAACATCTATTTTTAAAAATGGTCTGATTCCCTGACACCCATACTCTAGAATTTCACCCTACGGGACGTGCATGCCCTCTCCTTAAAATTTCACTAAAACAACAATGAAGGGAATTATAATAGGTATAAGCCCAGAGAAAAGAAAAACTAAAAATAACACTACAGCAAGCATATTTGGGAAAATGCAAAGCAGATAAAATAGTACATTTTTCAGCTGTGCCCCAAGAGCCAGATGATAAATCTATAACAAGGGAAGAGCTGGCAACAACTTGATTCACATCACAGACCCCTGAATACCTACATATTGGCAGGTGTGGTGGATTGAAGGTGGGGCTGTTAAGAGGAGGACTTGCTGAAGACCCCTCTAGGAAGACGCTGAATGGCCCCACCTTCCCTTCTCCCAACTACTTAGCTGAGTGACCATCCCGCTTGACTAGTAAAGAAGCATAAGGAAGTGGAGCCATTGAGATAGTCTTAGACCTGGGGGCAGCAGGTACAATAGAAGACAGAGTACTGGAAACAGGATTGAAGCTCAAGTTTATATACCTTTCCTACAAAGACTCGAAATCAAACAAAAGCAAAATAGTACTGCATTTCTCAACCAAAATATTTGAAGCTAAAAGACAGCAGAAGGAGGTCTTCACATTTTTGAGGAAAAAAAATGACTTTCAATCTATAATTCTGCAGTCATCAAAATCAATGTGTGAAGGTATATAATGCCATTCTCTCGCATATAGACTTAAATATGCAAGTAGTTTTGAAAGGAATCTGCTGGAAGATGAGCTGTCTAAAATGAGAGAATAAACAGGAATAAACAATGAATTAAAACCAGAGAATGGTATTTAAAATAAAAGAAGGTAAAGGAAATGTGGAAGAGTAAAAGAGCAGCTCAAAATGGCGAGAGACTGCAGTACTTTCAGAATATTCTAAGAGAGATGTGGGAAAAAAAGATAGATGAAATGTACAATGTATTTGAATATATACAAAGAAAAATTATGGGAGGGGGGAATTTAGAGGCAAATTAGACCTAACTATACAGCAAACTGAACAAAGTAATTAATTCCAAGATAAAAACATATCATTCCAGAAAAAAAAAAGAAAGAAAAGAAAAAAACCAACTTGGCATGATCTGCAGTGCACAGGTTTTCCAGACTTGTAATCATGTAATCACTTATCTAATCAAAACTATGTTAAGTCCAGGTTGAAGTGAAAAGAATGTGGGGCAGAACGGGTAAGACAATAAAGTGTGCCAGTTCTTTATCTTCCCAAGAAGGAATCAATGAACTGCTTAAAACAAAAACTGGCCAGGTAAGTATCACGTGCTTGTTATCCCAGCAACTGTACTAGGGAGGCTGAAGCAAGAGGACTGCAAGTGGGACTTCCACTAAGCCTGGGACACTTAGTGAAATCCCATCTCAAAATCAAAAAAAAATTTTTTAAATTAAAAATAAGAAGAAAAAGGATTGAGCATGTAGGTCAGCACGCCTCTCAAGTACACACACACACACACACACACACACAATTGAAACAAAGAAGAATTAGGAGAGTTGCATAAATATGTGACTTTAAATTACTATGGTAACTGCTAACATAGAACTGATAGTAGTTGCCCCTTTTGGTAATAGAAAATGACTGCTAAATTTTATAAGCTATTTAGCACTAAATTAACTTTTTTAAGTCATGTGTATGAAGTGCTCTGATAAAACTGCAACAAAATTTAAGAAAATAACACCTCTCCTGTAGCTTTGATACCCAAGAGAAAAGATTTGATAGTTGAAGAATTTAAATACAGTATGTTATACCCAGGAAAATTACTTCAAAAGGCTGACAATAAGTAGCTCAAACAGCCTTTGGGGTTACTGGAGTTAAGAGGTGAGTAGCAACTGTACACTTTCTAAGTGTTCAGGTAAGGTACTGTCTTCCTCTTAGTAAAAACACTTTCAGTAGTTCAGAACCTGAGTAGAATAACACGCTGTGAAAAATATAAACTTCAGTGTGATTTGCAAACATCAACAAGAGCCTCTTTTATGAGACCCCCGCCTGGAACTTGAGTCTTTTCTGAAAAGCTGTTCCTAAATACCACACATACAAGCTACCTGATCAATATGAGTTGGGTTATCTCCCACGATACTTTATTTCAGTCACAAAATCATGATGCTTAGTGTTTTGTTATCTGAAACTTCATAAGTGAATCTTGTTATCTTCAACTGCATAAACTACAGTGAGGGAGGCCTAAATTCAGTTTATTTGCTGAGTAGACATATACAGGCATGTATATAATCAACTATTGTGTACATATAAAGTAAAAAGAAAATAAAAAGTAGGCAGAACATGAAGTAGACTAGTATGTATTTCAGTGTATACACAAATTCATATAATTTAGCCCTCAACAATTATAAAATTATCTAATCTCCATTTCTTGAGAATAAAAATGAAGCTAGGCATAATTCATTCCTGATTGAGAGACAACAATGAAAAGTTTTCAGAGCACAGGCTCCGGTGTTGGACTTCAAGGATTCAGATTCCAGCTCTACCAATGAATTGGGCAAATCACTTAACCTTCCTTCATGTCAGTGAACCCATTTGTAAAATGGGGATAATATTACTGGCAACTTCAAAATATAGTTGGAAGAATTTAATGAGTAAATATTATGGAAAGCACATAAAAAGGTGGCAGACACAAAGCATGAATTATATTTGGGATATTGTTTGTGATTTGAGTATTGGTAACAATACCATAAATCTGTCATCTACTGATTCTAACTCCTGAACACACATGTACACATTATATACACACATGGGTACACAAAGCCCTTGTTATGACATGAAAATTTTAAAGACAGCAAAAATTCCTTTTTGTTACTACCTACTAGGTATGGCTAGTTAAAGGTACAAATACAGCTTTAGCCGGGCGTGGTGGCGCACGCCTTTAATCCCAGCACTCGGGAGGCTGAGGTAGGCGGAGCGTTGTGGGTTCGAGGCCGGCTTGGGCTACAACGCAAGCACAAGGCCGGCCTGAGCTACATAGCGCGACCCTGCCTCAAAAAACCAGGGCTGGGAGTTTGGCTCAGTGCCTTAAGCGCTTGCCCTGGCAGGCGCGAGGCTGTGAGTTCAATCCCCAGTGCCGCAAAAAAACAAAACAAAAAAAAAAAAAAAAAGAAAAACAAATACAGCTTTAACTGCCATATCAAAATCTTGACGTATTGTAATGTGGCAGCAATTCCAACATTTTTTTTTTTTGCTGTGTTTTCAGTTAGATCAGATTAACTTCTTTCCAATAGTAAAATTAATGTTGTTCTTATTCATGTTTCACATTTTTACAAGGAAGTAAGGTTGTGATGCAGCCATGAGTACTTAGAAGTTCATTAAGTTTAATTTTTATAAAAGCACTAAGAAGTGAATGTGATCTTTTATATCTTTACTTCTTAACTTGATATTAACAAACTTCCTAAGCAGGTTATATTTGTTTCATATAAAATATTCTAAATAACTTTCACTCTCAGAATATTGATTTGTTTTTTATTTTTATTCCTAAGTTTGTCAATCTAATGAAAACAAACAAAAATCTTTAACAGAGCTCATCAACTTATTGAATATATTAAACCTGAAAACAGCTGAGAACAGTAGGAAAGGAGACTTTCAATGACAAATGGTACTTATAAAGGAAAGCTCTTGGACAATTAAGATATAGAAATACATAAGAATGCTTTAAAGATACAAAATCTTTCCTTTCTTTTTTTTTTTTTTTTTTTTGGTGGCACCAGGGATCAAACTCACAGCCTCTCGCCTGCCAGACAGGTGCTTAAGTCACTGAGCCAAACTCCCGGCTTTAGTTTTTTGAGACAGGGTCGCACTATGTAGCTCCGGCTGCACTTGTGTTGTAGCCAAAGCCGGCCTTGAACTCAAAATGCTCCACCTATCTCAGCCTCCCGAGTGCTGGGATTAAAAAAGATACAAAATTTTAACACCTTCACTCAATCTAATTTTATAGAGAAAGGACTCTGTGATATACACTATCTACAGAAAACAGAAATCCCCTGTTCAGCTCAACAGAAATAGATGAGAGAGTTGTTGTCCAAACCACTGTTTTCCTCGAGCACTTAGGCTTCTTTGTGAAGCAGATAACCAAGGAAGTATCACAGAACCCTGTCAGTAAGAATATGTTCCACTCATAGAAAAGTAAAAATTGTGAACACCATAAGTTATTTTAACCTGCTACTCTCTTAATTTATAACTAATACATCAGATCAGTTTTTCCCCCACAGGTGACACTCAGCATAATTTAAAACCACAGAAGTCAGATTTGCTTATCTTGGAAAATTAATACAACCTGAGATTCACCTCCCTTGCCAAATAAAAATTATTTTCAAGCACAACATACTCTACTGGACATTTTAATATTTTTTAAACAGAGATCCTTTTGACTCTTTCTACATGTTATATAACTAACACTTTTACTAAACAAAAAGTATGATTAAAGGCCTGTATTCACTAAATGATAAATGATAAACTCCAGTTGCTAGCTTGTCAAATACTAAACTCTGCAAGCTTTCAGTGGTAAGTATCTTTATGTCAGTTGTTTATTTTTCCTTTCCCAGTGACTGGAGGTTTAAAAATATTACATTACTTACAGTTAGTAAATAAGGGAATTCCAGTGCCAAATATTTGTACAAGATAATGGAACAGCCGCCTTTCTGTTAAGAATTCACAAAAACTAAAATACTAACAGGCAAGAATACTTAATTCTTGTTGCTCAAAGCACACACACAAAGGCACACACAAAGACTCAGCTTAGCCAATTCTCAAAACAATCTGACAGCAACACAGGTTTGTTGCATTCCGTGGACCCATCATTCAACACGTCCAATGTCTCTCTACAAAATTTTTCAAAGAAAAAGCAACACTGAATATCCCTCTTTTCAAGAATAATAACTAGAATAAGATCAGTCTAATTTACAAAGAAAAAACTGTAACACTAAGCCAGCTGTTGAAGAATCAGACATACAGTTACTCAGTGCAGGCAGAAATTCAATCACAAATAAGAAAATATTGGTATTCTGTGGTCCTTTGCTGGTGCCTTATACTTGAATAAATATAGAAGATTTTTTTTAAAAAATGTGTATTTCTTTAATTTCCTTTTTGTTTTACTTCTTTTGGCCATTACTGAGCCAATTTATCACAGGTGACACTGGTAAAGTCCAGATTAGTAAGCATTTACATCATATGTTGTTTCAGCTACTAGACAGAGAAGTATGTTACTGCAGGATCCATGGGTGTAGCTGAGGGCTGGGTCCCTGGGGTCAGCGACCTGTATCATGAGAGGTAAAGCATTAAGGAGAAGGCAATAAAACAGCTGGCCACGCTATAGAGGTCACCATGTACACGGCTTCTGTTGCCTGGAAGCTAGGTCGGCTCACTCCACAAGTTCAGCCTGATCTTAAAATGGATTTACAGCATGCGATCGGTCTCTGAAGGAGCTATCACTACAGATTACGGGGCCATTCCTCAGAATGTGAGATGGGTTCCTGGTTGCCAGAACGTGTACGCAAAAATGCAATCAGGAAGCAGCCTTAGACATATCCTAAGTAACACAGCCCAAAGAACGCCAGCCTCAATTCTGACCCACACGGTGCCTCTCACTCACTCAGGCGCCCCCGCCCTCTTCAGTTGTGTCCAGACTCTTCGCAAACCGCGCAGGGACAAGAGTTCCTTACAGTCGCCAGCACTGCAGCAACCTTTCACAGCAAGTTAAGAAACTGGAAATGTAAGAAGATGACTTTTGACTACGCAGACAGAAAACTCAGATTTTAATGTCTGCCAATAACTTCTGAACCTATTCATGACTCTGAATGTATCTTTTTTATCACATTCATTATTTTACTTTTATTTTAGGACAAGACAGGCACTTCAACTTATTTTTTTGTATGTTCCAGAATAACAAAAAAATTATACATTTGTTAAAAAGGCTACTAAAGAAATTAGACCCTTTAAATTTCATAAATCCACATATATACATATTTATTACAAATGGACAAGCTTGATCCTTTTGTTTAGAAAAGATAAATCTATTCTAATAAACATATTTTCTCCCTGAATCAAAAATATGGGGTGGATTTTTTCCTTAAAAGAAAAAGGCATAGGAAAACAACTCTTTGGGAATGTTACAACCTGGTTCATAGTCATGTTCAGTGCTCAGAGAAGGAATACCATCTGTAAGTAATGATGAAATCATTAAATCATCAAAGTTGCCAAAATATCAGTAACTCAGTATGCTAGACAGAATGGTGTGAATCCAGTAGCATGAATGACATGACATTTCTAAAGAAATGCCTTTTTTGGAACAAATATTTGAACAGAACAATGCAGAAAAGTAAAGATCCTTGAAGACAGATATTTATAAATATATCAATGGTGATTTGAAGAAAGCATATTTGTTTTGTGTAAGTAAATGCTTCTAACATGCATTGACTTGTTCTCAAACAAGTTAAACAGCTGTGCTACAATCCTCTGATAGCAGTTAACAGATTATAGAACTTTTCCCCTGAAGTAAAGAGCTACTGCTGCACCCCTTCAAGGTCCTGGGTTAGTTTGCCTCCTGAAAGGCACTTTAGCTAACAAGCAGTTTCCAGTTGTCTAATTTATCATAATGGTTCTGTTTCTTGCTATCAAATCTGAGCTCAGGCACTCAGATAAGTAGAATTTTATTAATAATGAATATCTAGAAAAAACATGGAAAACATTAGCATACCCTTCCTTTTATGAACCTTTGCTTATCACTAAAGGCACAATGTAAGAATAAAAATATCTTCCATTTTCTCTTCTCTCAAGGGTTCTGTCCATGGAAAGCCGCCTTATTCCACAGGGGAACAACGAGATCACCATTTTCTTTCTTTCTTTTTTTAAAATTTTTTTTAATTTTAAAGATAGTAAAATCCAACGGAACATAACAGAACAAAATCAATCAAAACAAAGCAGTAGAACTGGTACAGAACTTCGAAGAAAGATAATGTGAATATAATAGCTACTATAGTATATCTTGTTGTCTTCAGAATAGCTGACCATCCCAACAGGTATAGTAGAATTGAACGAAAAACAAAAGAGAATAAAACCAATAAGAACAGAATATAAAATAAAGCAAAATAATAATAACAATAATGATGATCAGAGTAAAGCAAAACAGTGAGAACCATATTGGGCCTCGAAGACAAGACAGAAGAGAATCCCCCGGGCTTGGAATCAGGGACTAACCACCCGCCTCTCCATGAGCAACCTGCTGTTTTGGAGGTCTGGACGTCACCATTTTCTTGAAGGTAACTGAGCAAAAGATTCAGAAGCAACTAAGAGCAGATACTGCTCCCAAAGATATGAACACAAGATGGGTCAAATCACATCACCTTCTGCTCAAAGAACTTCAGCCTGCTGAGCGTAGCACCTGGCAATCAAGACAGTCCCCAGTTCAGCACCAGCTCCCAGAGCAAAGGCTCAGCTATACCTGCTATTCGTCTATCCAACAACACATGTGTCCTTCTCCAAACCCACCATGAGCTTCCCTGCACTACTCCAAATGTTTCTGCCACCAGCCAGAGTGCCTGGTCCCAGCAAGGGACCCCATAAGCCATGCTCTGCCCCACGCACTGCTCACCATCCACTTGCGCTTTTTCTTCCTTCAGCAGGTCTTAGCTCAAACACTTCCTTGTGTCCTTTTATTAAATTCCCTCAGGAGAGCAAGACTACTCTTCCTTGGAGTTTTTTCAGAATACATTTAACAAGTACAAAGAGACATTTTGAAATGAAAATAATTCCAAAAGGCAAATCACTGATTATCTCATTAAAATTATCAGTCCACTGCTTTCAACTCGGTGGTGCAAACCCTGTATGGACTTGAAATTTTTAAATGTTTTAAATGTTGTTACATGGAAGAAATCCTGGAATAAATCATATTTTTATTTCATTAGAAATAATTCTTAAATTGGCAAGTATCAGTTAGCAAAAATCCATATCTTTTTAGGGATAATGTTTCCAGAATATCTTCAGAGTTACAACAGTTTTGAGGAAATTTATAGGTTCCAAATGTTCTATATGAATACAGAAATGTCAACCTAAAGAAAATTTGGGAGGATGGGGGGAAAAAAAAGGAAAAAAAGAGAAAATTTGGCAACAACCATTTATTTTAGAGTAATTCAAATGAATAGCTTAACAGGAATACAAAGTGTTGTAGTTATGTCATTTGTATATTTTAAATAAAATTTTAATTATTATTTCTGACTCCTGAACTGAGATAATTTGTCTTAATTTGAGCATATAAACTAGGATCTGTGAGCACACTTTATGTGAAAAACTGGAAAGTTATACAAAAAACTTTCAGCAATTATTAAAATTTATATAATCTCAAGGAAAAATGATTCTTTGATGCATAATCGGATTATTTAGTCATTACGTGTCACATGTTAAATAGTTTATCTGGAAATAACTTTCCTCCTTGGTTTAACTCTCCCATCTTTTGCATTTTTGATTGACCCTCTTATTTAACTCAAGTATGTATCTAATTTTAAATGAATGTTCACCAAAGAAATTGAGTTAAGATTCAAATGTGAAAGCAAATGAGAACAAAACCAGTGCCCACCTGCCACATTCACCTTGAGGCAGCATTGGCTGAATTGGGGACCAGCATTCAGTCAGAATTTACTGCTACAGGACAATCTAGCTTTGAACTTGGCACTGAATAACCGCAGTCACCAAATCACCAATCAAATATAGACTTATTTGACTTTTATTTAACCAAAGGTATCTGAAATGTGCCTACTAAGAAACAATGACAATATGGTTTACAATGCTTACTATGACACAAGACAGAAATTCAAACACTGGAACCATTCATCCTTCCAACTCTGAAGTAAGGAAAGATCCAGTAAGCACCAACCCTCTTACAAAGACCCAATACTGAGACCATGAATGTCATGCTCTTCTCCTGGTCCCCTGTCTCTGACACAGCATTTACTTTTAAAGACATCTGCTTACATGCTTTCTGGGAAGACATACCACCATCACTGAGGAAACAGAAATAGTCATGGAACTAAGTCACGGACTCATGGAACTAAGTCGCAACTACAGCGTGATTATGGTATGCTATATGTAAATACTACATGTTCCACTATGTACAGAGGCTTTCTATTGCCTCTTGCCCTAAATGTGAACAATTTCATCCCTAACTTGAAGTACTTGTAGGGCTTGTATAATCCAAGAAATAAAATCAGAATTCCTTACAAAGACCTTCACAGTGGGATTGACTTCAGGTTCTTCTCTCTGCTCACCAACACCACAGCCATACTTAACTTTTGCCTAAACTTGCCAAATCCTTTCACTCCTCCACATGTGCACATAGTTTTTATGTGGTTCCAAACCCCTTCTACCTCTCTTCTCTACTGGAAAATCCTAGTACCTTTTAAATATCCAACTCAAATAAAGACTCTCCTGTGAAAACTTCAGCAAGTCTCCATTGCTCCTGACTCCAGGTTCCTGTAGTAATTTCTCTGTACATTTAATACTACATTTGGCTCAGTTATTTTCCTTCTATTCTCCTTATTCATTGCATCTCTCAAGTGCCTATCACAGACTTCATGCTCAATATATGTTTAAGGAAGGAAAAAGAAAGAAATGGAGAATGGCAAGAGAGGAAAAGAGAAAGGAGAACCTGTTTGATTCTTTGACAGCGTTAGAGAGAATGATAAATACAGTGGAATTTTTAGACTTCCTTCTATAATAAGGATACCAAAAGATTACATTTTACTCCAGTGACTACAGAGTTCTTTGGAGTAATAAATGAAGCATAGTTAAGCCTTAAAGAAATAATGCCAGTAATGGATTAAATGTATTATGCTAGTAGTGTCTGGTAAAATATGCATAAAACATAGACTGTATTTGTATGCTAATGATAGAGACTACCAGCTGTGTGTCTTTGCTTACTCTACCTTTTGTAAAATAAGTCTAATTACATTGTCTTACCTTTTACCCGATACCCAAAATTAAAGGGGGAAAAGTTTATTTAGTTCACAGTTTGTACAGGTTTCAGTCCATAACTGGCTGAATGGCTTGGCAGAGGGCATCACAGAGGAGAACCAGGTCATGGCAAGCAGAGGACAGCGAGCAAGAAAGGGACCCTAGAAACTTCTTTTTGCCTCTTTTATCTTATCCAGGCTGTTTAGTGTGAGTAGCAATCACATCCTTAACCCTAGTGATCTTGAGCCTAACAGTGCACCATGAATCAGTCCCAGCGTCACACACCCTAGATCCAGCCATCTCTGAAAAAGCCCCACCTATGGCCTGCATGAGGCTTTGGGGGGACATCCAGATAGAATCCATAACACACATCTAGTTGCTATGAATATTTTCTGAGAAAACAAAGGCAAAACATTGAGTAAATGTGAACATATGGTAAATGATATAACGAACCTTGATTTAGAAGTAAAGTTACATGCTCTCAACTAAAGATATAAATAAAATAGTAAAGATATTCTGCTTAATACTTTAATTCTAACTTAATAACTTATGAGTAGCTACATAACTACAAATTTCATAACTACATAAGAAAAAGCTTTCAACAATGGGTCTGCAGAAAGTTCATTACTATTTAAAGATACCCAGGCTTCCCATTATGATTTTAAACAACAGAGCAATTAAAGAGGAGAAATTTCTCCATGGTCATTAAACATGAACTTGATTTCCATTAAGGAAATCATTTAGATCTGGTTCGATTATGCTATATTTTAAGAAAGCTTTAAAAACATTTCCACACAATAGCCATATGCAAATTCTCTAGAATAATAAGATTGAAAAAAAATATTCCTCTTTAAACAAAACCCACAGGTCTTTATATTAAGTACATCCACTTTCATTGCTGCCCGGTGCTGGACTGCTTGTGGTTTGTTGGCAGGTAAGCATATATTAGTATCACATACTGACAAATAATGATCTCCTGATGGTGACATTCAGCTGATGTCAACATTGTAAACCTGTCTGTTGAATCTGTTTACATTCCGCCTGGGCTGGCACTGCTTTCCTAATGCCTGTGCTAATAGCAAGGTAGAACTGCCATAACAAATGAATTTCATTTAGTCTACCGCTCAAGCCTTGGAAAGTACCCATCTAAGGCTTAAAACCAATTTCCTTTTAGCTTCAATTTCTTTTTTAAAGAGAAGGAATTTCTGCCACTGAAATTGCTTTGGAAGTCATAACATGTTCAAGTTTCTTTTCCTAGTCATTCCTGGCCTATTTTCCCATTATAATTAGATTTTAACTATTCTTAATTCCTTCATATAAATACATGAATGTTTTTCTTTCTATGACAGTTTCACATTTACCAAGAACACATCTAATTAGGGTTTGGTGGCCAGATTCAACAAAAATATAGCATGTCACTTAAAGTTGAA
>RJWM01024860.1:0-30149 GCA_004363535.1 Dasyprocta punctata | reverse complement strand
AAACCTTTCAACCTAAAATCAGGAACAAGACAAGGATGTCCATTATCACCACTCCTATTCAATATAGTTCTGGAAATATTAGCCAGAGCAATTAGACAAGAGAAAGAAATAAAAGGAATAAGGATAGGAAAGGAAGAAGTGAAATTATCATTATTTGCAGATGATAGGATACTCTACATAGAAGACCCCCAAAAATCCATTAGAAGACTTTTAGAAGTAATAACTAAATTTAGCAATGTAGCTGGATACAAGGTGAACACTCAAAAATCAATAGCATTCCTGTACACAAACAACAAAGTCACTGAGAGAGAAATAAGGGAAACCACACCCTTCACTATAACATCCAAAAAAATGAAATACTTAGGAATCAATCTAACAAAGGAAGTAAAAGACCTATACAGTGAAAATTACATTACTCTAAAGAAATCGAAGAAGATTTCAGAAAATGGAAAGATATTCCCTGTTCATGGATAGGAAGAACAAATATCGTGAAAATGGCCATTCTCCCAAAATTATTATACAGATTCAATGCAATCCCAATCAAAATACCACTTGCCTACCTCACAGAGCTAGAGAAAACATTCCTGAAATTCATCTGGAACCAGAAAAGACCTAGAATAGCAAAGGCAATTCTGGGCGACAAAGGGAAGGCAGGAGGCATCACAATCCCTGATTTGAAGCTATACTACAAAGCTACTGTGATAAAATCAGCATGGTACTGGAATCAAAATAGACCTGAAGATCAGTGGAATAGATTAGAAGATACAGTCACATCTACAAACACACTCAGCCACCTCATCTTTGACAAAGGGGCCAAATATGTACATTGGAAGAAAGACAGCCTCTTTAACAAATGGTGCTGGAGAAACTGGCTCTCTATATGCCGTAAACTAAAACTAGATCCATGCCTATCACCGTGCACTAAAATAAAGTCAAAATGGATCAAAGATCTGAATATAAAGACAGAGACACTAAACTTACTAGAAGACAGAGTAGGCAAAAATCTCGACATAGGAGTAGGCAGAGAGTTCATGAACAAAAATCAGATAGCACAGGAAACACTTCCCAGAATCAACACGTGGGATCTCATCCTACTAAAAAGTTTTTGCATGTCAAAGGAAATCTCCAACAGCGTGAAAAGAAAACCCACAAACTGGGAAAATATCTTAGCCAATTGTCCATCAGACAAAGGACTTCTATCTAAAACATATAAAGAATTAAAAGAAATCAGGCCCCTAAAATTCAAGGACCCAATCCAAAAATGGGCATCTGAGATGAACACACACTTCTCAGAGAAAGAAATACAAATGGCAAATAAATATATGAAAAATTGTTCAACATCAATGGTCATTCGGGAAATGCGAATTAAAACAACGCTGAGATTCCATCTCACTCCAGAAAGAATGGCCAAGATTAAAAAATCAACCAACAGCAAATGCTGGAGGGACTGTGGGGAAAAAGGAACTCTTCTCCACTGTTGGTGGGAGTGTAGACTGGTGCAGCCACTATGGAAGTCGGTGTGGAGATTCCTCAAGAAGCTAGGATTAGGGATCCCATTCAACCCAGCTATCCCACTTCTGGGCATTTTCCCAGAAGAACTGAAAACATCATACCACAGTGATATCTGTGCACCTATGTTTATAGCAGCCCAATTTGATTTATATTTTATACATTGAATTTCTTTTATTTATTTGAAAGAATTAGTGATTCAGATTTCAGAGGAATTATAAAACTCATTTGTTGGGTCGGGAATTTAGCTCAGTGGCTTAAGTGCCTGCCTGGCAGGCATGAGGTAATGAGTTCAATCCCGGGTACCAAAAAAACCAGAATAAAACAAAAAAACTCATTTGATAAGGTTTTGCAAAAAATAAACAAACAAACAAATGTTCTCATGGGGCAAATATGTATTTATTTATGTATGAAAGCCTGGGGTAAATTTGTTCCTTTAGAAAAATCTGAGTGTTGGTGAAAAAGGCAACAGATTAAAAAATTTAAAAAAATTGAAATTTGGCTAATTTATTTTTCATATTTTCTAAATTAATGGGCTTTGCAACATCAGGTTTATAGTCTAAGAAGTGGAACTGTGTCATATTTTGCATTAATGTCTGAAAGAGCTTCTTACATTATGTCATTTTTTTTTTTAAATTTTACAGACACTGAAGTGTTTGAACTTTTCTATGTTCTGGTTACCGTTTACATGTATAGTATTAGAAATATATAGAAAAATCAATTCTTTGCTCAAGAAGATTCTATGTGGCAAGTACTGTTTCTAACCCCACCTCACAGATGAGGAAAACAGAGATGTAGAAAGGCTGAGTTTCAGCACAGTCTCCAAAATCTACTCCTCCAACCCACACTCTGTTACCATTCTTCCCATTGCCCTCTTGCCTCGCTGACCACATATGCCTCTCTTGGCATGTTGTTCCTTCTCTAACCTTAACGTTTCTTAGCCACAGAGATAGAAAAGTTCACAGTCAAGTTTCCTATCATTTTCATGAAATCTTTGTTTATTGGCCTCTCATTTAGTATACTGTATTATCTCACAAAATTAATCTGATCCAGTACTAAATGATATTAGTTTCTTTCATATTTTACAGGCATGTCTAAAGTTAGGACCTCAACCCCACTAGCATTAGCCGTAGAAAAATGACTGCAAAATAAGCATCAGAAATGTTAGAAAAGAATTAACATACAAGGCCTTTACTTCCATCATGACAAAGAGTTTCTTGCAAGGCTGGTCCTTGATTCATATCTGGGACCTTTGATTTCTGGAATAGTCTTTTCATTCTCTAATTGATAAATGCTGTTTACTATGGCTATATAGGGGCACCTGGGTTTACAAACAGTTTTACAATTTTTTTTTTTTACAAACATGCATAATGCCAGATGGTCAGCTGAGGGTGCCTTTGTGACAAGCCCAATAAAACTCTTGGACACAGAATCCCTTTAGTGTCCTTGAAACACAGCAATAACAAGCTTCTCCCATACTTTTCTATTGTCATAATTTGGATTTGGAAGAATTAAGCCTATTTTATATAACTTCAAAGCAAGTTAACTTTTAAAAATGTAAGTCTTGTTACCTCTGTTTTTTGTGTTTTCTTCCTTTGCTCCTTTTGCTGCGATCAGTCTTGGTCATGAGTGTGACTATGTGCTGCGCCCCCAACTTCCCCTACTTTAATCACTGAACCTGGGTGTAAATTTGGGATCCTCAACACAGAAGTCTTCCAGCATTTGCACTGACTATTAATTGTCTTAAGTGCTATAATTTATTTACTTTTCAACTTTGCAAGTACTATGTGGTTATTCATCATTGAGGTTTAATTTCCCTGATATGAGTCACTTTATTTTCTAATTGATAAGGACATATTATTTGATAGGTGGTTGTACAATAAATGATAATCACTACAAAATATGGAAATGTGTGCCTATACTCTACACATTAGAAATAATACCATCTGGCTCCAATAAGTTCTAGATTAATGTTAAATATTGATTTATTTTATATCAAAATAGGCATGAAGTCACAGAAAAAGTACCAGTAGTCAGTTGCTGTTCCTGCTGAAGAACTAAGAGTGGGCAATGAGTCTAGTCTGCAGAAAATGATGTGGTGCCCTGGTCATTGCTGACAGCCTCAGTTGAGTCTCTCCCTAGGAACTCCATTTGCCAAAGGAAACTACTTCATTGTCATATATAGTGGGTTACATTGTTTGTATTTTCTCAATGCGTATGGATTAAACAGAATAATGAGCTTTTTTGGCATTTTACTACATGTGAACAACATAAATTTGACCAGTGGTTCAATTTCTTGTCCTGCTTTTCTCACTTCCTGATAGATATTTGTTTTCATTACTTTTCTCTCATCGTTGAGACGAAACATCTGACACGCAAAATTAAGGAAGGAAAGATTTATTTAGATCACTGTTTGTGGAGGTTTCAGTCCATAATTAGTTGGCTCCAAGGTAGGGTGGCATGGCACTGGGAAAACACTTCAAGGTAGCTGTCAGCAAAGCAACAAGAGCAAAAACAGGGGGAAGAGCGAACCTCTTTTTCTCCCTTATATTGTATGCAGGTCACCCCAACCCTGCCCCCCAGGGCAGACATAGCACTCACAAAATCTCTGTGCCCTCTTCTTGCACAGGATGAGGACATTTACAAAGTAAGGTTCCTGGCTCCCTGTTGAGTTCCTTATTTAAACTTCTAAGCTTCTCAAATTGACACAATGTATCGACTGTAACAATATTGTACTTAGTTTATTCCTCAATTTCCTGCAAAAAATATCTCTTTCAGACTGATTTATTTTTCAGAAACCCAACCTAAAGAAAAATCATAATACATAAAGTTTTTGTACATTTCTAATGAAAGAATCAACCTAGTCATTCAACTTGTCTTTTGGAGTTTAAAACAAGTTCTGATTGAAGAATTAATAAACTGAAGCCAAATTCTTATTCATCAATTTCACTAGAATAAATGGGCACTTTTCTTCCATCTTATAGCATACAGTGGTCCTATTTTCAACTTCAAGCAATTGTAATCCAAGCAATTATGCAAAAGAAATAGTAAAACTGCAATTTAATCCTAAACACAAACGAGGTAGTATACTATACAAATTAATTCTATTATTTTAAAATGATTATAATCTAGAACATTACTAACAAATACTAAGGTAAATTTATCATTTTCAAGATTATAAATTCCTCTTTTCCAGAGTTATTAAATTATAAGTATTTTTGCGTATCTTCCAGATGCCCATCACTGAATGTGCTGGGAATAATGATAAAAGCATTAACTATAGGATTTTTCCACAAAGACCTAGAAATTAGAAGCAGTTTCAAGAATTATGTTCATCAATAAATACTGAAAAATAGAACCATCCAACAGCATGATTTTCCAACTGCCGAACACTGTGGGTCACTTGAACCCTATTGCCTGAATCTTTGCTCATTTTCTTTGAAATATGAATGAATCACAATTAGTTTCGGTCAATGGTAACAAGCCTCCTCCTGATTGATAATACTCAAATTTTCAGGCTCATTTCTAATTAGAGATGGACATCTTTTCTCCTGATGGTCAATGAGATATTAGAAGGTATTGGTCAGGCCTAGAGGTGCTGTCTCTTCACTCACCTATCTTCCCAGTATAGTTATGATCATATGATACATCAGCTATATCTATGTAAGGAGGGTCCTCTGTGTATGCATGTGAGCTCTCTAATTTTTCATGAATTATATAATATCACATACATTATACTATTTCTTACCTTTTTTAACTCAGTATTTTTTGAGATTTTCTAATGTTTTTATATAGATATATTTTTCCTGAAATATATGCTAGTAAAAGAAATTGTGTAAGTATAAAATGAAGTGGATTTAATACTTTTACCATTACAAGTAATATTGCAATATATATTTAAAAACAAGAATTGTTCATATGGGAAATTTTTCTAACATGGAACTTCTGGGGGCACAATATATATTCATGTTCATTTTTCTAGACACTAACTCTACACAGCACATAAAAAATTAAATATACCGCCAAGCATATTTGAAAGTGCCCATTTCTCCACACATATTCCAAAATTGATACTATAAGATTTTCATTTTTCCAACCTTGAGGATGAAGATTGCATTTCACTGTCATTTTAATGTAGTACCCAAGGACTAGCACCTTCTTATGTTTCTGTTAAAAATTTTTTGGTTAATGTCAGTTTTACACTTTAGATGTATCAGGCATTTCAGCACATGAAAGACTTGCAACTAAAGCATATCAAAATGATCTAGAGGTAAAAGTGCAAAATATAAAACTATCTTGGTGCTGGGACAAGGATCAAAATGTAACCCTCTGTTAAGTGATGTCAAGCAGAATTACAATGAACTTCTAGAAAGATTCCAATCATATAAAAATCCTTTCAATAACTGAGGTTACTACCTCTATAAGCATATAAATAGTTTAGCTTCCTCTTTTCTGCTCTTGTGAAAGACCCAAATGTTTTAGCATACAAACCTTCCCTGCTCCATGAGTCAAAGTGCCTTGTGAGCATGTTTAATCACTTTTCAAATGGGCATAATCAAAGATGTCTTAACTAAATTCATTTCTGCCCTATATAAAAGTGTATATGTGGGGGCCAGGGATTTAGCTCAGCGGCACAAGCGCCAGACTGGCAAACGCAAGACCATACATTTCATCCACAGTACCAAAAAAAAAAAAGTGTATATATGAGAGCACCCATGTGTACTCTAAGGTATTCTGCAAAGTAAGGAGACACTATCTTCATTACTTAGGTTTTCTGGAGTTAAATTCTGGGCAATTGGGTAGTGCGTTTCAATGGAGCTACAATTACACATACATTTGAACCCAAGAAGTGAACACATTTTTTTTGAAAATATGGATACTGAAGCAAAATCCATCTTGGAACCCCTCCGTATAAAAGGAGACTATATGAATGCCATCTCATTCTCTAACGTGTTGCTTTTTACTTTTTACTTTGTTGCTATAAATGACAGAGAATATTTTCATATCATTTGAACAGAGGCTTTGGTCATCAATAGATGGAAGTGTAAACTGCATTATCCTTGCCAAAGTCAGAGAAAATGCAGACATGGAAATCACACTTTCAAACTTCAAAGAGAAAAAAAGTTCTCCTATCTTGGGGGTTTCCTTTCAATGACAAATCCTTTGTTCTATGTTTTCATAGAATGTAACTTCACAACAGTGAATTTGTTAGGGAATATAATTTCCTTGATGTTCAGAAGACCATTACCTACAAAATAATCATTATTCACAAGTTCTTGCTGTACATTCAATCTCCCAAATTAGTGTTATAATTGCTGCCCCTCTATTTATTATGAATAAAAGAATATGATGATTTCCAGGGAGTGATGCACATATACACTTAAATAAGTAAATAAATATCTCTACATAAATACTGTTTTTAAAAATTAATGTAAAATGTAATAGCAATGATTAAATGAAAAATCAGATTCCAGCATTTGACTAAAAGTTGGTGAATGAGGAAATTTTGGCAGAAATCCTCCTGTCAAAGTGGCTGTATATACATTTCAAATATGAATGAATGTTTCTTTTGAGGGATGCATGTAAACATGAATACACATGCATGAGTGCATGTGCACACACAATTACACTCACATACATCTGCGGGGGTAACCTATTCCTCAAGAAAAGAATGAGCCTGTAAATCAACTTTCTTTAGACATAATGATTAGTTTTTAAAGGTCTCATCTTTTCAGTGGAGCAAGATAATGCTCTAGAAGTTTTCTCAAAGTAGCTTTTTGAATCAGAAAGGTGTTATTGTAGATTAATATGATGTCACTGACCTGAAAGATTTGTGTGTTCTTCCTCCAAGGACTAGAAACCGCACAGTTCTTGATGATAATTTACTTTATGTCTTCCTCTTTAAAGAGAAACCTGAAGACCTCTCTGTTATGAAGGCCACATTTTTTTAAGCAGACTAGTCCAATACGCATCATATCACAGCCAAATGACATTCACATCAGTGTTGTTGCTTTCCACTTTTCCTGGTTTAATGTGTGCTATGAAAAAGTCACTATTTCAGGATGAACATTTACTCTGATTTTGAAGGCATCCAGATGTTGTGGGTTAACCAATGGTCAACTTGTAACAGCCAGCTGAATTGAATCAGTATGGTGCCAGGTACAGAGGACCCACCTGAGGACTGTTGCCAATAGCATAAGAGAGCTGAAGGGGAAGATGGTATGGTGTTGATTCTCCTGGAGAAGATTGTCCTGTTGGCTTTCCTGACATGAATTCAGCTGCTCTCATCTTCAGAGGAGCTCCGGACCTCGCTGTTGCTGTGGATGGCTGTGGTTCTATTTGGGGGAGCTCTGGTTCTTACTTTGAGCATTGATTCCTGGCTCTAGTATAGATCCTTCAGCCTGCTGGCACAGATTCTTCATCCTGCTGGTACAGTTTCTGACTTCCACCACTAACCTTTGAGTCTTCCCAGTGCAGATACCTAATACAAACTTGCATGAGACATTGTTGTGGGCTCTTGGCCTCCAGTTGAACTCCTACAGGGCATTTCCATGGACTCTAGGTCTTCAGCTGGACTTATGCAGGACACTGCCATGGAATCATCCAGACCTTCAGCTGGATTCTTTGGTTGTCCAGTGTGTGGGCAGATCTCCAGCATTCTTCTGCATTTGACTCTTTGGGTGAATATTATAAAATAATCCTATAAATTGTGTGTCCTGTAATAAATTATTTCCCTTGCAAACCCTGACTACCAGGTGTCTTGGCTACTTTTATCTCATTGCTGAGACAGAATACCTGCCACCCAAATTTAGGAAAGGAAAAGTTTATTTCTTACAGTTCTTGGAGGTTTCAGTCCATATTTTGCTGGCTGCAAGGCAGGGAAGCGTGGTGGGGCAGCAAGGCACAAACCCACAAGAGAGGAAAAAATGGCAGATGCAACACTCATGTCACCAATCCCAGCACTAGAAAACAAGCCAGCCATGACCACCAGACACAGCCCCATTCATGATTACATGAACTAACGTGGGGGCCACTGGACCACACTATAACACCAGGTATGTTGTTTCAGATATTTTAAACAGGTTTATGTATTCAAGTAGCAGAGCAATTGTATTAAAACCTGTAAGAAGTTGAACTACATAATTCTGTAATTATAGAATTCACTCTTTGATAAATTGTTCACAGATTGGTTTTCAGCTATGTATTTCAACTTCTTATGTTTGCCTTATATTTTTGTGTTTTTTCTTTTCAAACTGTATCTAGGAAAGAACAGGCAAGATACGATGAGAAATATTAGTTTTCCACATGAACTTGTTCAACTAGATCATAAAAGCCAAGTTTTTCCAATTTTTTTAAATAAAACTGCATTAGATAAAAGTTATATTTTACTTTATAGCTTAGTATTTGCTTTCAAAGATAACAATAAGTCAGTAAATTTTACAAACTAGTTTTCAACTTGTGATCCTTCTACCTCAGTTTCCAAAAGTGCTGGAATTACAGGCTTGTATAACCATACCTGTCTTACCTAATGCTTTTTATTGGAATAATAAAAAGTACTGTAAATATTTTGAAAAAGAAGTTTTAAAATACATCAAGGAATAGTTATCCTAGAAAATGGGCTATAGTTATTAATTTGGAGCCTCTTTGTGAAAGGGGCCACAGCACATTTAGTTTCCAGAAGTGGTCTCCACACTCCTGTTTGTAGAGTCGTATCTGGTATTGTAGTTGATAAAAGTGGTCAATTCTAAAACTTTACAAACACTGAAGACTTTTCTCACAAAGAAAACAAAATAACAGTGAGAGATCATCTTTAAAGAGAAGCTTTCTTTCAGAACATCCTAGGTGTTGAAATTGTCCCATTTGACTAGAAATCTTTGATGATAGAATTCGGCTACAGAGGCTGCCTTCTATTGTGCACTTAATTATATACCAATGATTATCTAGAGGTAAACATGGAAAGAGCCTATGATTGGCAATATATTAAACACTTTCTCAGTCCTAAAGTGTACTTTTCCCTAATTAAGTCTTATTATTGGAAATTAAGATGCTTCACAAATTCAAGAATTAAACCAATATCTTTTATTTTATAACTGTAAGCATGGAGAAGGTAATATTGACTAATATTTACCACTTTCCAATAAATCCAAATTTGTTTTATTTAGATATGATGCTACTTATGCTCAAAAGTAGGAGAGTGTAATTACAGACTATCTTGATAATAGAAATTTTGCTTTTATTTCTATAATATGATTAAATTTAATTTACTAGGTGCCATGGAGAAGTGGCTGCCTTTTCAATAATGTGTTGATAACAGATTTTTACTCTTTTTACCTATCTTAAGGAAAATATTTTGAATCAAAGCTCTTCCAAAAATGATGTATTAGCAGACTGTTATTATGATGACATTTGTCTAAAAATAATCTTTGATAGGTAATTTAACATTTTAAAATTAAAGAGCTTGACCTTTTTTACTACTTTTTCTTTGGATTTAAGTACCAATAATATTATTTTATGTTTAAATGATTTTGATGTTATAAAACACTCTAATTTGGGATAAATAGATCATCTAATTTAATACCTCAGTTGAGAAAGGAGGAAAATTATAAATATTTAATTCTATACAGTATAAGAGACAGACAGAAATAATAACTTACAATGTTTTTGTGTTTAGAATGGTAAATTTTGCTACAAACGATGACTTCAAAAACCTTTTTTCAGAACATAAAAAATATAGTATTAGACACTAGATTTTAATTTTGAAACACACTTCTAGATTCATTAGGGGAAAATAATTCTTTGTACTTCCTTTACTGAGCTGGTAAGAAGCATCTTAGTACAGTACTTTTCTTGCATTAAATTTCATCTGACACGTGTGAATTTTAATAGCATTCATCAAAGAACTTTGAGAAATGTAAAAAGTAGGTAAAGAAAAGATTTTTCATTGACTCTGGTGCCCCATGAATTTTATGTCAATTAGAAAGTACAAAAATGTATGCTAAGTGTTAATCTGGCCTCTAATTTTCAGTATAGGGTAGGCTATGGTCTTGTTCTAATGTCATTATGTCAAGCAACCATAGCACAGAAATAGTTCCAAGAAGCAAATTTAAGCACACATCATTATTAATTTAGTATAGTATTAGGCGAAGTTACCATGAGATAAGTAATCAGATTCATCATGATCTAATCAATCTCAGTGAAACTCAATAATCAATCATAAATGCCATTCCAGCTTACAAAATTAAAATGCTTTCCTTAAATGAGGAAAGTATACAACTGAAACACTAATTGGATATAAAAAATTTTTTTCTTCAAACTCTGAACAATGTTAATTGGATTTTTGAGATAGTTTCCATTTTTTTGAATTATTCTTTAATTAAAAAACAACTTTTAGCTTTAAGCATGCTGATTCTCTTATGTATCTTTCTTGATATCAAGGCGGGCTGTTTTTTTAAACAAAGAAAACTGCCTCATTATTTTAAAGATAAATCTCATTTAAGAAGTTGGTAATTATTTGTTTTATTGAAGAAACTTTTTGGTAAAATGTACATCAGTGAATATATTGATTTAAACATTTCAGCATAAAACAAGACTTCTAAGAAGTCATGCAAAAATAAAAAAGTACAAAAATATGAAACAGGTTATTCCACATTTAGGTAAAACTGTGAAACTCATACAGTCTCCAACAACCAGCAGCCATATGTAGATACATGACTTCAATTAGTGAGGGAAAGTAGGAAATGTTTAGGGAGAAGCTACAGTATCAGGGAACAGAAGCTATGTACCTAATGCCTTGGAAAGATTCCCTTTTAAGGAGAGATGCATTCCTGGAGAAGCAAATTCTGAATTCTCTCTTGGCAGCTGTCAGAACAAGAATGTACCGGCTAGCGAAGGATGAGTCATGAACTTAGTTAAGATCTAACAGAGGACGCAAAGTAAATATGGAATAGGTATGCCATGTATGCAGAGTAGGCAAGCAGTTTGTCTTCTGATTACAGAAGACAGAAATTTGCCATAAAAATAGTGGAACAAACCAAAAGTAACAATAATTCTTGTAATAATAGTAGTAATAATTCCACAAAGTTGCTCAACACCATGGTGAAGGAGAAGTAAAGGATAACTGGATTCATGTACATAAAATTTCCTATTAAAATGAAAATTCCACTTGCCCTTCAGTGTAGCATTGTGTCATACCTTAACAGGTGTTTACTCATGAAAATATGCTACCTTTAATTATAATCGATAAACAATTAATTTGAATAGTGTATGTGTGCAGATTTTTTAAGAAGAGAAAATGAAAAATTTCGAAGAAAAATGTTTCTGGGGAAGAGGTATTTTCCTGATATATTTTCATCAGTAATTATAAAAGAGTAATTGCTTTAGTGAATAAAAGATACAAGGCAAAAAGACAAATGTTCAGGGAAGAGATGACAAAATAGTTGATAGACATTTAAAATCTAAGTTGTATGACCTCATTTTTTAAGAACTAGAAGAAAATTTTTAGAGCTGGAAAAATAAGGTAAATCTAAAAAGAGCACAGAACAGAATGTGCACAGATAAAATGAATAAGGAAAAAATAAAGAAAAAAGAAAAATGAAATAGTTAAATGAATAGAATATTTAAAGAGAAAATGAATAAAAATTGTAGATGTAGAGAATAAGGCAACTTTGTTATAAATTTGGTTGATATTGTCAAACAAAAAGTGAAATGATGGTACAAAATAAAGATATGCTACAAAAAATCTTTTCATAACTGAAAGATTGCTATCAGATAAAAGCACGTTCAGTTTTTGGCAAAATTGACACAGAATGATTAGGTGTGAGAGATTCCAGCAAAGTTTCATAAATTCAAATGAAAGACCTTTTGTTTATAGGGTAAAATATAGTGTCTCGCATAAGCAAGGAAAACTCATGTTGTCATCAGGTTATCTGACATCATGCTGATGTTAGATGACAATGGTTTGACACCTGTAAAATTCTAGAACTACCTGCCCCGGCAGACGCGAGGTTGTGAGTTCAATCCCTGGTGCCGAAAAAAAAAAAAAAAAAAAAAATTCTAGAACTAAAGAAGCAAATATTTCTTACACAGCTAACCTGCGTTTGAAGCACAAACTACCAGGTACACAGTTCAAACAAGTCTGCTATTCCTCTAAGTTGTTTTTTAGGCCAAATGCAACTAATGACCTAATTCCAAGCAATCTAGAAGTGACTCCAAATTTTAGGCAAAGGAATTCTGTCTAAGTTTACCAAATACAAGACAAGATGTTTATTATTTCAAATAGTTCATAAAACACACTTATTCTCAAAAAAGTCATTCTATGTTTACTTCAAATTCAAATTTAACTCAGTATTCTGTATTTTAAAATAAAAATGTAAACTACAACACACTGATTAAAACAAATGCTGGGATTAGGATTTCACAATAGAATATAATGATATACTGGAATTTTTGGAGCTGACATAACAAAAAATGAGTTGTACAAGAGGAAAATAAAGCCAAAGGAGAGTACAAAATCATCATGTTTTTGTCATTTTTTTAGACTCTACTGTCTCCTGAGGATCCCTCTGTACTTGTAAAACTAATGAAATGTATTTATTTTTCTCCCATTCATCACCTATAATTTTACCTGAGTTCCCAAGTCCACCAAAGAGTTCACAAAATAACTAAGTTGGGGATAGACATGGAAATTTGATCTCTTCTGTAACAGTGATGTCTCTAATACCACAGCATAAATGTAAAACTAAGCAGAGAGAACATACAGAAATAGAACATACAGAAATGGACAGCCACATCAGTCTTTTCATTCATGAAAATTTAGGAGACAAATACAAATAACTAATAAAATATGTAAGGAAATAATTTGATAAAAAGCTAATAAACATCCAACAGTGTATACTAAAGTCTATATTTTGGAAAAGAGAACACATCTTCTATTAAGTATTTGTTGAAAATGCACAAAATTGAGACATATTCTAGGCCAGAAATAAATCATTAGATTTACTGGAAAGTGAGCGAGTGAAACTAGAAACCAACAGCAGAAACATATTACTTACAATACAGTAACACTATTTTTTTTTTCCTTTACTCTTCTTTTCCTATTTTATTTTTTCTACTTCATTTGTATATTAACTTTTTCATGTAATGAAACCATGCAATGTTCAAGCTCTTGTGTCTAATATAGAAATTAGGAAAAAGAAGCATAGATCGTGTCTCCAGTCTGCAAATATAATGAAACCATTGAAAATAAAAATTAAAATACCTCTTCTTAAATCATAGAGAAAATCCTATTGAAGATTGAAAAATATTCAGAAAAATAAAAATGAAAACATATTTAAATATCTTCCTAGATACAATCCACAAACCATTTCCTAAAAAAAAGCCCCATCTCATTTGTCTTATTTCATATTTAATAACATTTTTGATTGGTGCACATAGCAATGAAGCTAGGAAGGAGAGAGCTGAATTCAGATTTGATTGACCACATTTATTCTTTTTGCATTTGACATCACTGGTTGTCAGAGCCTCATAACCTCTCTTCCTTCATTTATAAAAAGAGGAACTTGACATAGAAAATAGTAGCTAGAATATATGTGCTCCTTGTAACAGTGCTTGAGATATTTCAAGTATTTTTCATAGATGAATGTTAAACCCTTGTGTCATTTCTCTGAGGAAAATATTTGCATCAGAGTCTCTGATCTGAAATTTGAATTATAAAATGTGCAAAAAGTTTACTTTTTGAGTGCTGAGATGATACCATAAGTGGAAATATCCATACTTATCTTCATATGACCAGTTGTAGCCAACACACAGGCATAGTAAAAATACTGTATAGAATTTATTCTTCAGGCTATGAGCATAAGGTGTGTATGAATAAGGTGTGTGGACTTGCATCTCATCCCCAAGACATGTCATTATGCATATGCAAGTATTTCAGATTCCAAAAGAATTCAAAAAATAATTCTTGTCCCAAGCATTTCAGATAAGGGATTTTTAAAATGTATTTTGCTAATTTAAAAGAAAATAAACTGAGATACCAAGAAGTTAATAATTTCTCCAAGTCACTTAGATTTTAAACAGTCCAGAGGCACCTGAACCCAGAATCTGTTTGGTTCTGGACTTAGGTGTAGCCTTCTTGATCAGTACTTTCTATCCCCATGGTTCTGTAATACACATACCTTAGTATTCATGACATGAATGTTCTAAATAATTTATTACCGAACATTTTACAGCTGTCAGTGAATTACATGCATATATCAAGCATAACTATTCAGATGAGTTTTCCCCAGGGTAAATAAAAAATAAAATGCCAGAGTACAATCAAACAGAACAACATACCCAATTGTTAGTGAAACAAAAGAATTGCTTCAGTACTGTAGGCATCACATGGCCCAAATAAGCTTTGATATACAACGCAGATGGTGTAGGTTTGATCCAGAACTGTTATATAAACACATTGGTTTATAAATGAAATTGTCCAACCTCAATGACAAATAGCTGTACATCTGGTTAATAATCATTGCTATACCATTTTTAGAACAGAGCACTGTAATTATTTTCCCTGATTACAAAGAATTTGGAAATGAACCACACAGATGCTTTGCTATGTACAGTTAGATAATTATTTTCCTCCTCCTTCCACACTACTCAATAATATTTCTTTACTATGTTGAACCTAAAAATTGAACTGGGAAAGGTAAATGTAAGCCAATATACTAAAGACAGTAATCATACAAATTGCTACTACTGGGGAAATAATTCTACCATATGGATTCTATTCCATTGACTGTAAAATTGCTGCTCTCACTAAATAGTACA
The DNA here is from genome assembly GCA_004363535.1 of Dasyprocta punctata. Taxonomy (NCBI): domain Eukaryota; kingdom Metazoa; phylum Chordata; class Mammalia; order Rodentia; family Dasyproctidae; genus Dasyprocta; species Dasyprocta punctata. The sequence continues at coordinate 14,828 of RJWM01024860.1, read as the reverse complement.
CTTGACCCTTACTGAAGTAACTATCATTTTCCTCTTTATTTTCTCCATTATTAGAGACCTGATAATTTCTTTGCATTTATTTCTCCTTGAAGTACAAATTTTACGTGATAATAACCTATTCTTTCTTACTCTGGCCATTTTACCTATCACTACTGCACTTCTTTCAAATCAACTGAAAAAATTTTGTTTACTTATAATATGACTATTGATTTGTTAGATGGTATGGGAAATAAAAAAAAATCCCCAGTACCAAAGATAATAATAATAATAATAATAATAATACAGAGCACTGCAGAGTAAAATATGTGTATTGCAGATGAGTATCATTCTAGTATGGATGGGATATGAGCAGTACAAGTTAGGAAAGAGCAAGTGTATGTTTGTAGATGAAAACAATACCCTATGTCTCAGTTATTTTTCCTGTTGCTGAGACAAAACAGCCAGCACCTAAAGGAAAAGGAGGAAAGATTTATTTTGGTTCAGTTTGTAGAGGTTTCAGTCCAAAACAGGGTGGCATGGTGCAGGCATATCACAGAGGAGAAACAATTCATGGTAAGGACAAGTCAGCAAAGTAACAAAGAAACAGCAAGTGACAACAGCTGCTTTCTTTCTGTCCCTTATAATGAATCCAGGATACATGCCCTTAGGGTGGGTACCATTCACACCCATCTTTGGCCTTCCCATTATCCACATGCAGAACTATGCCAAATCAATTCATAGACTAATTTAGTAAACAACACCCTTAATCCCAGCATCACAGGATCCCAGTTCAGCCACCCCTGAAAAGGCCCCACCTATGACCACCTAAGGCTTGGGGTGGGATGTCTAGACACAAGTCATAATACCCTACAATCCGTAGAAATACAATAAAAATGCCTCAAAGTTTGAACCAAATGAGATAATTTGGGGGATTCAAGGGAGGATAGGATCTCAGTTTGGTTGGTTCCCTTCTAGTATTATTCTTGCAATTATGTTATTGATAGACAGAGTCTAATAAGTCTATAAAGAATATTCTTAATTCATGGCTTGAACCCTGAAATCATAGAGGGAAGAGTTACTTTAAACCATAGATTGATTTCACATAATATTTCAAATGAGAATTTAAAAGTACATAAAATCTGTCCATAAATAAAGTATTTAAATGATATAAAATAACCTTCAGAGATAATTCAAATATTTTTATTAAAGATTAGCAAGTGTTTAAAAGTATGAGAAGGAGCTTTCATGGCAAAATAAAGAACGATGAAATTCTACAAACATAAATCTGAATCTTGCCTTGCCACTCGTGTTCACTGACAAAAGAACTCTAGTGGTGAAATAATCTTTTATTAATAAAAACTGACACTAAAGAAAAAATGAAAATAGAGGAAAGTCTTTCCTCTCTAAGACTATGACTGATAGTATCTACTCAAGATTCTCAGAATATCCTCTTGTAAAATAAAGTTGGTTCCTATTTTGAATGTCATTTTTTTTCCTATGATAATATGACATTTTGCAAATGTTAAAAGTGCAAGCTACTTGTTAGAAAGTTAACCCTAAGCTTGCCTCTAAGGTCCTAAGAATGATCTTAAATAATTACATAAAATTTTCATGTTCTTATTGAGCCACTATTCAATTATAATAATTTAATAACTTGTAATCCTGACAAGATAGCTTCTAGTAATTTGGTGAGGTTCTGAACAAGAATAAGACTTGACATCAAATATATTTTTAACTGAAGGATAAAAACTACATATGTACATGATGAAGTAATATGATGTTTCAAAATACATATTTATGGAGAAATATTTCAGTAAGGTTAAACATAGTTATCTCATCAAATATTTATCATTTTTATAGTGAAAATTTCAAAATTCTTTTAGCTTTTAAAAATGTACATATGTTATTGTAACCTTTTTGTTACCCTACTGTGCAATAGTGCACCTAATTTCTTGATTCTCTAATTCAGATAATAACCATCATCATCATCCACCTCATTCTATAGGCTATTATTGCTATAATCATTATTACTTTGTCTGTAAGAAGCAAACACAGACCTTAAATGTTTTGTGCATAATAAACTTGTGCCCTGTAACTAAGCTATATATCTAGGCCTTACATGCTTACTTTTTATATGGTTTAAATTACTACATTTACAAGCAGACTTTCGTGTACTTTATACTTTTCATTTGAACTACTTGGTGTAATCAATTTATTGTTGAACATCTTTTATCTCTATATGGTTCCAAAGGTCTATAATGAGTGCCTTTTGAGGAACTCCTACTTCCTCAAACTCTGTTATCTACCATTCTTAACTTTTTTGGATTGAATTTTTTGTTGTTGTTGTTATTCAGATTCAGCATACAAATAAAATAATGCTATACTTGTCTTTCTAATATTGACTTATTGCACTTAACTTTATGATTTCCAGTTCCACCTACATTTTTGAAAGTGCCAGGATTTGTTTCTTTTTAGTGGATTAATAACATTCTATTGTGTATGCATACCATGTTTTCTTTGTCAATTTATTGACTGATGGACTTTTTGTTGCTTTCATTTCATGGTTATTGTGAATGTTGCAGTGAACATGGGAGTAAGATAGCTCTTCTACATACTGATTTCATTTCCTCTGGATATATATCCAGTAGTGGAACTGCTGAATTATGTGGTGGTTATGTTTAACATTTTGTACTGCTGCTCAGTAATGGGTGTACTACTTTTCTACAATGGCTGGACTTCTCATTCTCTCTGAACTATGAACAAGGGGTTCCATTTTCCCCCACCCATCATTTGTAAAGTGAAGTGACATCGCCTTATGGTCTTGTTTTTTGTTTCCCTGATTAGTTATACCAAGCATTTTCTAATATATACATTTGATATATGTCTTCTTTTGTGAAATGTCTATTAATGTATATTGCCCTTTTTTTGGATAATGTTATTTTCCTGCTATTGAGTTATTGACCTCCTTACATAGTTTGCCTGGTGTCTTGGTTACTTTTCACTGGTTGCTGGGACAAAACACTCAACACCCAAATTAGGGAAGGAAAAGTTTCTTTAGCTTACAGTTTTGGAGGTTTCAGTCCATAGTCAGCTGGCTCCAAGGCAGGGTGACATGGCACTGGGACAACACTACAAGGTAGCAGCAAACAAAGGCAGCCAGAGCCAAAAAGGTACAAGAGCAAGCCTGTTTTTCTCCCTTATATTGTACACAGGCCAGCCCCACTTCTCTAGGATGGGTGCAGCATTCACAAATCTCCTTGCCTTCCTTTGCACAGGATGAGGATATTTACAAAGTAAGAACCCTGGCTGCCTGCTGAGTCTCTCAGTTAAACTTCCCACCTTCTCAAATTGACACAATGAATAGGTAACTGCTTGTGCTCTACACCCCAGGATGTAGAGCTGCTGAGTTACTTAATTAAGCTTCTAGACTTCTCAAGTTGACACAATGTATAAACCATATCACTTGGATACCAACCTTTTGCAAATGAATAGTTTGCAAACATTCTATCCTGTACATTGTCTCTTCATGACATTCACTGTTCACTTTGGTGTCCATGAGTTTTTTAGTTTAATGTAATTCCATTTGTTTATTTTTCCTTTTTTTTCTTTGAGCTTTTAGCATCTTTTACAATACTTGCCAATTCCAATGCTTTCATTTCCTCTGTTTTATTCTAGTGGTTTCATAGTTACAGATTTTACTTCTAAATAATTTATTAATTTTGAGTAAATGTTTTAACTAATTATAAACATCCAGTTTCATTCTTCAGTATGTGGAAACATGATTTTTCCAGCAAAAAAAAAAAAAAAGGTCAGTTTTGTAATGGATGCTCTTAACATTTTTGTCAAAAACCAGTTGACTGTGTTTGCTTTGGCAGCACACATACTAAAAATAGTCAGTTGAAAGTAAGTGCACTGATACACTTCTAGGCTTTCTAGACTACTTTCTTGCTCTTTTAATCTACATTTATATCAGTCTCATGTTGTTTGAGTATAGTTTCAGAGATTTACTCTGAAGTCAAGCAGTATAATGTTTCCTAATTTATTCTTCTTTTTCTTTAACATGGTTCTCTCTCTGTGTGTTTGTGTCCATATAAATTAATTTTTTTCTTTGAACAGTGTCATTGGCATGTTGATAAAAACTGTCAAAAATTTTTAGTTGATTTGGGGTACTATGGACATTTGAACAATACTGGTACTTACCATCCGAAAACGTGGGTTATTTTTTCTATTTTTTGCATGTTTCCTTTCCTATTTCTTACAACTAATATTTAATAATTTCGTTATAGAAATGGCTGAATTTATTCTTACTGAATTTTATTTTTAGCTAATGTAAATGGGATTACTTAATTGATTTGTATTCAGATAATTTGATATTGGCATATAGCAATGCTAGTGATTTTTGTATGCTAATTTTGGATTATTTCTGTTGCTGTTTTCTCTTTATTTTTCAACTATGAAGACTGGTCATAAAATATTTTGAGGTAGACTGATTGATGACATTTAACTTTCTTTTAACTTGATACTTGTATCATCTTGTTTGTGAAAGTAAATTTCTGTCATTATTTCTTTGAATAAGATTTCTGTCTTTATACTATGCTCAAATTCATCTTGAACCCCAAAAATCTAAATATTATTTTAATACCAACCTAATGTTAATATAAACTTTATTCATTCCTCTTAATACTTTCTCCTCTAAATACATATTTTCAAATAGCCTACTTTTGAATTCATTAATTCTTCTGTTTCATCTATATTGCTATTGATGTATTCTATAATAATTATATATAGTGAGTGTACATTTTAGTTCAGGACTGGTTCTCTTTTTTGGGAGGGGTCTTTTTGGTATTTTGAGGTATGGTCTCGTAATGCAGTCCACACTGTGAATTCACTGTGTAGCCCAGGGTGGCCTCAAACTCATAGTAATCCTCTTGCCTCAGCCTTCAGAGAGTTGGGATTACAAATGCCCATTTTTTCACCCAGCTATTTCAGGATTTCTATGTGACTTTAAAATTGTTGCAATCTCTTTGTTAGGTTTTTCTGTTAGATTATGGAATTATATTTTTGTGTTTTATTCAAGCTTATTGAGTTTTCTTAAAAGTACTCTTTTAAATTAGCTGAGAGTTCTTCTAAACTGACTTCTGTCAGTTTCTGACAACTTATTTTGGCTGCTAGGAGATATCACGGTTTCCAGAAAATTGTTGATAATTGTAGGCATGTGAGGACATCTGGGCATTTTTTATGGTTTATATCAAAAGTATTCAGTCTACACAGTGATTGGACACTGAGGGGTCTTCCTGGCTCTGGGCAGAGCCGGACCACCTTGAGATACCACTCCATGCCTGTGGACACCAATATAACCAAACTAAGTCAAACCTTGAGCCCACAGCCAGCCAAGACTAGTATAGCACTGGGAAAGGACGAGGCCCACACTGCTATGGGCTGTCTCTGGCTGAAGTGGACTCATACCCCAAGACTGCTGCAATGAGCTTCTGGTGATGATGACTGAAATAAGAGTACAATAGATTACAACTGTCCCAAGGCTACTCCAGTTCCATCAACAGGCAGGTTTGGGGATGTTGAAGATGAGGCTGTGAGGGGCTCATCATAGGTTTCACTAGTCTAGATCTAAGTTCCAGGGCAAAGTTTTGTGCTTTTTATCATGTCCTAGTTCCAGTGAATGTCATCCTGGTCTCTGTCATCCTACATGTGGTTGAGGTAGTATTGGTAGAAGTCATGCCTTTGCCACCTAGGTTAATGCTAAGCTGGGTTGTGCTTGAATCTCATAGCCACGAGAAACTACATATCTCAGGAGCACACTGAGACCCAAGTTTCAGCTGGCAGTGATGCAGGTTGAAACAAGATCTTCTCTTACTGGTGTATAGGCCTCATCCTGATGCTAGGATAAGCTTTAATATTCCATCTGTGAGGCTTGACCTACTTACATGTTCTCTGGTTTTTACCCACTGATTGTTATCATACAGTGGGCCTGACACAGAGCTGCAAGACAAATTCTATCCTAGATTTCCTGTCCTGCTTTCCAGCAGGTGAAATCTTTCACCTAGCTTTACAATAGGGGTTGCAGAGGTATCTTCCTTGCATCCTAGCTAACACAATTATGGTGGCTCATTGTGTCTCTATCGAGCTGGTGGTACAGGTCATAGGGCTCTGTCCAGTAGCATGTTTCACCATGGTCAGGCGAGGCCTGGGCTTTAAGTTTAATGCCTGGATTAATTCCCTATCCACACCCACAGGTGAAAGGAATTTTTCTCTGTTCTCCACTACTTAAAGGTGGGAGAGCAATGGTGTGGACAACTCTTTCCTCCTACTTTCTTCAGTCACTTTTTTGACTTTGCTATACTAAAAGCAGACACTAGGGTCTCTTTCATGGTTTCTTTAATTCCTAGAGTAGTTTAGAGTGTGAAAGCTGTTTAAATTGTGTCTTTAGGGAGATGATTACCAAAGGATTTTATCATCTCACTCTGCTTCTACAATTTGAAGAAGTTAATGAACAAATTTAGGAATATTTGTAATCTTATTGGCACTCTGGTAATAAAGTTAAGAGACTTTTGTCATCTAAGTGAGTTATGGTAAAAAAAAATATGGAAGTTATTCACAGAGAAAATAATGTATTATCTATTGTTTTCATTTGAACTAAATAGTCAACATGCTACTATAATAGTGCAATATCTAGTTCATTTGACCCAATCCAAAATTGATTTGGTGCATGAGTCAACAGCTAATTTATCTGTTAGTTTAGAAAAGCTATGTTGTAAAAGTTATTTATTCATGAATTAAAACAATCCTCCTACTTTACATAAGCAATTTAACACAGTTCATTTTGTTCAGGTGTGCACGGTGAGAAACAATTTATATACATTATTTTTTTCTCTGGCCACCACTTTCTCATATTACATTCATTTTTCCAAGAGCAGTTGCTTTAAAAAAGCAATTAAAGGAAATTCTCTTCCATTTTATCTATTGGTAGATGATTTTCCATGCAAAAAAATACGCTAACATAAATATCTTTTGTCCCATATTTTCAAAGGACAAAGAATGTTGGCATTCTCTATATGGCATAGAAACTGGCATTTTCAAATTGTGTTCCTTTTAAATATTGCACTGATTATAGCACTACAAGCATATCTGCTAATAAGAGTAACAGTATTTGTACTTAATGTCACTAAATAAATCATAAATTATTCTCACTAAAATTAAAAAAGATTTGCATTTTCAAAAATAAATATAATTTATATGTAGGAATAGTTAATAGAAATATGCAAACTAACTTCCTAGAGATGTATAAATAAATTTTTCTGACTTGGAACACCATTCTTGTGCATTACGTATCTGTCTGAGCCAAATGAGATCCAATAATAAAAGATTCTACCACACTCTCGTGTTTTGAACTTGCCAACTTCCTCGTGTCAAAAAACTTTGAGAAGAAAGGACCTTAAAATCTCATTTCTAAAAGACTCAATCAATTTTTCTCACTTAAGAAACCAGAGTATAACCTTTCCAGAGTGAGTAACTTTTACCAGTTACAGAGTTCCCCCCACCACACACACAAACACACAAATCAAAATTTTGATACACATTTTCTTAAAACTACTAATTAGGAATAATCCTGTAATGATACATTTTCATCTTTCCAGTGGGGAGCCTAAAAAAACAACAGTTGGGAATCATTGTTATAAATAATAGATAAAGTTTGCTGATTAGCTTTTTAGGGGTATTCCACTTTTACCTTCGAACTGAAGCCTCTCTCTCTCTCTCTCTCTCTCTTTCTCTTTCTCTCTCTCTCTGTCTCTCTGTGTGTGTGTGTGTGTGTGTGTGTGTGTGTGCATGCCTACATGAAGTCAGTAGAAAATAAAGAATAATATCGTCCATTGTATTCTTATGAAAAGCAAAATTGTTACTCTTTCATATGTGAACTCTTCCAGGTTTCACTTTTTCTGGCCACTGAAATGATGCCAGTTCTCTCCTTTCCTGTGAAATTTACTTAAATAACATATTTGTGAAATTTATAAATGATTAGCATAGTTTTTCTTTAAACTTTGGGTACTCTCTTGCTTGAATGTAAATTTCACAAAAGCAAGGAACACATAGTTTTCTTATGTCGAATTACAAAATCTAGCACAGTTCCTATGTCTGTCAAAGGATAATTATTCTAAACTCCTCCAAGAAAAACTAAAGCAGCTACAGAAAACAAAATTTTCCATAGGAACTAAGAACTGACGAAAGATTGAACAAAATACTTGGTGCTTAGTTGGTGAAAGTATGTATTTCTCACTATTGCTTGATTTCAGTGGTATGCACAGAAATATTCTTGTTAATCTTGATGCTCCATAATTTCTGTTTGGAAGCAAACTCTATACACAGTGTATCCTCACTACATAGATTTTATCGTAATCAAGTTGAATAGATTTTATGTTCTCAAATAGGTTAAGGTGAGACATATAGAAGTCAATGTTTTAATCAGTTCATTCAAATTCACTGCTTGTTAAAATAGCCACAACTATTGACTAGAAAGTTCTATGGTGCTATTCTCATGATAAATGAATATATGAATAAACAGGTGTTTTCCAGAGTTGATTTCACTATATATGAACTGCTATGACATTAGATCTTTCCTGTGGAAATTCTACATACAGTTTAAGAATTCATCCCAAGTTATTAATGAATGCTTAGCTATAGTTCTACTGTTGGCCAGGTATTTTGAGAAGCATTTTGGTTTACAGTCAATTATTATTAAATTTTAGAATAAGGTTATTCCTACAAGAACTATTTTAAAGTAGTGACTTAGTCTGTGGTATTTCATAAAGGAATCCTCCCTTCAGATTGAGTGCTGGGACAAGCCTCAGTCTTCTAGAAGAAACCTATAAGCTAGTGCAATGTCTTGAAGACTAAACTTTACTGTATACAAGAGAAGCTTCTCATTTTAATTTCTTTTTTCTAAACTCATGTCACTAAAGTAAAAAAATAGGCAGATGAATTAAAGGTGAGAAAAGTGGCAGTGTTCACGTGTGCTCACACATTCGTGGAACTTCAGTGGAAATTTCTGGCTAGTGACAGTGTAACATCTGCAAAACTATTTTAAAGACTTCATGGATGTTGCTCAAATGTCTGTAGCATCAAAGGAATTGAGCTAAAATCAGTGCTCATACATTATTTGTGAGTTCTGACTTTGGTAACAGAAGGATGAAGAGCTGAGAAAATGGAACATCTATAAAAAGAGTGATGTCCACACTTCCTCTATAGCAAGACATAGATTCATAGATTCATAGATTTGGTCATGAACTAAAAGGAATTTAGGAATTGCAAAGCCTTATATTTGCCTACTGGTTCTGACCTTCAAAGTCTGAATCAATAAAATGTGGACATTAGGATCTCAAAAATTTCTATCTAGCATTAAATGAAATGTTATGTATCAGTGTATGATCAAATGACTGGAACAGTTATGTATGTTCATTCCTGCTGTCTCTATTGGAAGGTTATATCAAGATCATACGGAACCAGGAGTGATGGAAGGTATGTTTAACTAAAGGTCAGAAAATAACAGCAGACATGCACATGGTGCTTGCATCACATCAGAGACTTTTGTATTACACCTTTAATACAAAAGTCTACTCATTTAATCCTAGTGTCACTCTTTTAAGGCATTATGTGAGGGATTATAGGCACAGAGGGATTTAGCGCTTTGCCCAAGGATGCATAAATGTAAGAGGCAGAGTTAGTATTTGAACAAAAGCTCTCAGCTCCAGAATCCATGTCATTTTGCTTCTCTAAATTCTAGAGCTGACTGACACTTCCATCAAACAGGACTTCGGTTGAAACCAATTAACGTTGTTCTCATTTAAATGGGGTAGACATCTATGATCTTTAAAAGGTCGCTTGAAGTACCCAACAAATGTTGAGGAGACATTTAGGATTGTGTAATTTGTAATCCATGTAGTATATAGTATTCTTGAAATCTATAGTCAGAGTCACTAGGATCAACTGAAAACATTGGTTGTCATCAACTAAGTTGCCAACTCAAGGTACAGGAAGATGTCCATGTAACTGACTTAAAAGACACAGATAGACACAGTGAATTTCATTAGCACTGTTTCCCATAGTTAAAGCTCCAAAGCAGCTGAAAGGAAATAATTGATATTTCTTAACCCATCTAAAATTTTCAGTTAAAATGCTACACATACCAGTATTCCACTTCTAAGTATCTTTTCAAGTGAGTTAAAAACATATTACAGTAAAACATGCATACCCATGTTTATAGCAACATGACTCATAGTAACTAAATTCTACCTGTCATCTATATGTCCACTCACAGGTGAATGGATAAAGAAAATGGGGTACATATGCACAATGTAATACTACTCTACCATACAGGATAAACTTGAGTCATCTTGACACCATAACATGAAGTGAAATAAATCAGACACACAAGCTTAACTATAACCTGATTCATCTATATGAGAAACCCAAAATATAAAGAGAAAAGTACAGATAACAGTATACACTGAGATAGATCTTTTGCTAAAGGGAAGAGGATCAAGGGGCGATGGAAGGGAGGAAAGGAGATGAAAAAAGAATTAAGATGTGTTACGTACATGCTCCAATTCCACATATGGAATATAATCATTATGCTGCTAACATGTACTAATAAAAATATAAATTAAAAAAATACAAACCATCATATTCTTTGATAAATATATAAATATATATATATATGACTGCATTTATGCTTTATAATAATCATATGGGGAGATCTACTTTTACATTGGTTTTACCCAACAAGCACTTGGAGCTGAGTTAAAAGCATGAGTTTCCCAACTATCACAGTTAGTAAACTGTGTGGATTTGAATTCAAATCTTTATCCACAGTCTATTAGAGTTGCCTCCCATGATGACAAGGATGAAAAATATCAGGTAATTAAAATGCAATAGTTTTTCTAAAAAGTATGACTAACTGTTGTATTGCAATTACTGGGCCTCAATTGCTCTTATCTGTTGTTTTCATATTTTTATTTTTTCCTTCTAATTGATGCTCCTGCTAGAAAAGGGGGTTTATTAGAAATGGAAATGATAATTTGGGGACTTGGGTAAAATAGAACATAAGTTACTTATGACATTTCTAAGAAACTACCTTAATTCAAACTTAGTGTTCTTATTCTTAGTGGCTATGGAAAGCTGAGGTTTTTAACCATAAGAACTTTCATTAAGATCTACTTTACAGCTATGATATTGTAAGTATTTTTAAAATGGGAATTTTCTAATCTTTCAAACCATAAATCTATTTCTGAGGACAGCTGGCCAACCAAAAATAAACTGTGGGGATTATATTTGAGGGATTCAATATTGCTATTTGCAGTAGTCCATCATTATACAGCAGAGGAATAAGTTCCTAATATGAATGTTATCCATAACACATAGGCAGAGAGTGACCCATAAATGATTGGTGTGAACAACTCATCCGAATATTTGCTGATCAGTTTAGGAACAGCAGTCTCCAAAAACGTATACTGATTCTCTGCCACAGGTACTAGAGATGTTGCTGCACTAGCTCCGCATAAGCATGTGTCACATTAAGAAAATAAGGATTAAAACCCATGTGAATGAAATTCAGGGACGAGCCTAAATCATAACCTCAGTGAACAGAAAGTCAACTTGATGAGTTCCATAACAAAAATGCCCACTGAGGAGTAGCTGACACACTAAGTGTCCAAGATAATTTGTTTTTCATACTTCAGTATCTGTGGCAACACTCAAGGGAGCTCATCACGAACTTAATAGTCTGGGAGAGTTATGTTTCCTAGGTTTCGTTAAGTGTGCCTCCCACTGAGCAGAAGCTAAGTTGTGTGTATTTAGTATAATAAAGTAAAAAGAATGCCAGTCTTGTAGTTCAGTTTATCTGGAACTTAATTTCAGCTTGACGTTTTACCAGTTGGTGACTTTGACCACATCACTTAAACACATTAATGATCAGTTTTCCCATCTTTAAAAAATATTATGAAAATATATAGGAGACTATTCTTAGACAAAAGGAAGGGATTAAGGGGAAGGGGGAAAGAGGATATAATGGAGGATAATGGGGGATGGATAGGATTAAAATATACTAACAAAAATATGAAAATATCACATTGGGACCTAATTTTATAAAATTAATATGCACTAATTAAAATACATTAAAATACAATAGTTATTTCTGAGACTGGTGTGAGGTGCATAAAATAATGCATGTGAAAATTAATGTCTATAAATATTCTGACATTTTACAGTCATTAAATGTTAATTGATGTTGCTATTATGAATACCTTTGTTTTTATTAAAATTAATTCTGCACAGAGATGGGGCGACTATTGATCACAAACATTTGACACTATTTAAAAGAATTGGTTCGTTGCAATAGTGATACTCAAGGCATAAATTTCATTTAAAGCCATCAAACAATTAAAATTTAGACATTCACAGAGTATATGGATGTCAAGATAATTTCATTTGGATAAATTTTTCCTTAAACAAAAAGTAAACTATTGTTTCCAAGAGGAAATATTTAAATAAATTAATCAAATTAGGTTAACTACATTATTGCTTATAGATATCGTTTGTATAGCAAATAAATTGGCCTATTGAGTAATGATAGGAAAAATGGCAATTTTTCATAACAATAATTTGGTACTATTGTGGTTAGTAATTTAGAAATTTGGATTAAGAAACTTAGGTATATTTCTTTGTGTAGATTAGCAACTATATTTTAATCAAGTCTGCCAAAAGAAAATAAAAGTCTAAATATACGTAGAAGATCATTCTGGAATTGTGCTAGTGAATTTTAGAGGGATGGTCAGGTAATTTCTGATGTAGATACCCAAATTAATACAGTAAATTAAACAATCATTTAACAATCTAGAAATTATAGAACAAAATCTGTATACATCAAAATTATCACTACTACTATGATTTATTTATATTTTTATTTGAGTCCTGGGCATTTGAATCCAGAGTCTTGCACATGCTGAGCAAACTCACTGGGAAACATCCCCAACCAGTCCTTTTTATAATTATTTTTTAAAAATTTAACCTGTCTAGGATCAATAATCATATAGAAATACACCAAAGCAGTTGCACTAAGGAGTTTATTCCTTTTACAATTTTTATTGTCTCAATTCTTTTTTTTTGGTTGTTTTCATAATATAATCATGCTATTCAATAAAGTGATAAGAATTTATGCAAAATCTTCACTGATAATCTGAAGATTATAGAAGAAAGAGGGTCATAAGGTGAATGTTGCTTTAATTTTATCTGCTCTATTTCCTTCTTATAACAGAAAGTTTTCATTACTTAAGAATGTGTGTGTGTGTTAATCTATTTTGAAGTATGATATCTCATACTGCAATGTAAAAGCAAGACAGCTGTGTTATTTCTTTATGTGAGTGAAGACTGGAAAAAAGATAGCACAAAGGCAGGAGTCATTAGATAATACCAGCTAAAGATTCACTAAAAATAAAAACTAAAAGTAGTGATTTTTCTACACTTACAATAGCTGCAGAAGTGTCACACTGATCAAATATAATCCAGTGACTTTTTCCCATCAAGTTTTTTTCAGGTAATGAAGATATTTTAGAAACAAATGATTCTATAGGAAAAATAAGTTCAGGACAAAATTTTAAAAAATACTTGCCAGATTCGTTGTAAGATGTTCATATTTATATTATTGCATAGTTTTAGTCTATTTACAACTATGTCAGTGTATGATAAAAATGGTAGAAAATATAATTTTAAACTTTATATGCTCTGATACTCTCATAACTCAATCTCAATATTTCATTTCTTTTTCATTATTTTTGGTTGCCATAATAATGAGGATGAGAAAAAAGTAAAGGGCTGTTACTGATTCTGCTCAGATATTCACTGTTCTTTTCTCTGCAAAGAAGTATCCCATTCTTTCAATCAGTGTGACTTAAAGACAAAGGCTTCAGTATATGCAATCTCAGTATAAAAATCTTGATATTTTCACCTGGTTTAATACCCATTCTGACTGAAATTTTCATATGAATTGAATTCAACATTCACAGCTATCTTAGTGACGATTGAGTGACCCAAGTTTGGAACTCAGATGCTTCAGGCCTCTTTAATCTTTATTGTAATCTTTTTCTTACATCCATTTATTGGGCACAACAAAAAATAAATATGTAGTTGATTAATTGTCTAAGAATTTTTACCTCAAAGATAAACAAAACCTATTATGTCTCATCTGTTCAACTCTCATTTGTTTCTTAGTCTATAAACATTTAAGTCAAAAAACATGGCATGGTATTTAATTGTGGACATTATTCTCCTAAGAATTTACAAAGTTAACTGCATTGACAGAGATATGCTGAACATTCACTTATTCAACAGGAACATTTCTAAGCCAATCAATCATAGTCTTCTGCAAAATTTATTTTTAGAAAAAAGCATTTCTTTAAATTTCAGAGTTTTCAATGGCATACAACAATGTGCTCACTAAAAATAAATTGGAACCATAAAAATACAGCAGTTTTGTAATACAGAGAAAAATTATGAAAATAGATGTAAAAAGAAATTGTAATATCTTAATTACATGAATATTTATAATATTTTTTAAATTATTTGAAAATGATCTATTTTGCTTCTGTACTAAAAATAATCTAATTTGGAGTTCTCTAAGTTAAGCAAAGATAGAAAATCCAAAATATTTCCTGTAGTGCAGATTTCTTCTGAAAGAAAAATTATACAATCAACAATGTTGCATTTAAACCTCATATCCACAGTTTCACTGAAACTATTCACTAAAATTATTCAATAATATATTGCCTATAAATGGAAAATGATAT
>RJWM01024859.1:0-30058 GCA_004363535.1 Dasyprocta punctata | reverse complement strand
GGGGTGACAGTGCCTGGGTTAAGATATTGGGACCCAAGATCCATCAAAGACAAGCTAGGAAGCAAACAGACTGTGACAGGTTCTTAGTAGCCACCTGGAAGACAGCATTCCTAACCCTAATAAAGGACACCCGGGGACAAGGACTTGCAGCTGCCCATCTGGCTCCAGACCTCCCGTCTCCTCTCCAGCGCAGCTTGTTTCTGTCGGCCTTTTTTTCTGCCTTCTTACAATGCTCAACCTAGATTCGACATTAGAATGTGAGAGTCACTCTTTAACTTATAAAATGTTTCCTGAAGAAAATTTGTATCCTTCCATCCATGATGTCAGTTATGAAATAAATATGAAACTGGAAATTTCACCTACACTTAGTAAAAGAAGAAGAAAAAGAAGAAGGAGAAGGAGAAGGAGAAGGAGAAGAAGAAGAAGAAGAAGAAGAAGAAGAAGAAGAAGAAGAAGAAGAAGAAGAAGAAGAAGAAGAAGGAGAAAAGGAAAAAGAAGGAGAAAAAGAAGAGGAAAAAGAAGAGGGAGAAAAAGAAAAAGAAGTAAAGCAAAATGAAAAGAACAAAAAATCATGAAACTCCACTATTGAGTATAAGAATTGTTTTCTAAAAATTTAATCAATTGTGTCAAAATGAAAAGTAAATAAAGTTTAGCTACAGTTTAGAGTATCATGAGAGGATGGTTTTTGCTCTGCTTTACAGAACTTCCTAGGGAAAACTTTTCCTCATTTATTCTTGGAAATTTGGCCCTTGGAATCATGCCAGGTATCCAGCCTTGGGTACTGGGCCCAGAGGAAGACCAAATGTGCCACTAAGCTGAATGCTCAATATATGGGGCACCCAGGAATTATCAGTCTGGAAGAAAGGGAAAGAAGGTTCTGGCTAAATTCACAGTTGCTCATTGGGGTTGTTTCCAGACAAGAATTCCTGAAAAGTATTCATTTGATCAAGACCTGAAAATATCTTAAGGATGATTTAATTTACCTCAGAATTAACAAAGAAGAATGCACAAACATGTAACAGTGATGTATATAAAAAATATAAGTAACAATCAAAACATATGTATGACTTACATCAAGGAAAACAAACATCAGAGACAGTGTCACCACCCTAATTGTCAATATTTCTTTCAGAAAAAATGTGCAGTATTCAAATTTCTAGACAGATAAGTTTGGAAAAAGTTTTTTCATCAACTTTGGCTCACAGTAAGTATCATTTTCAACTGGATTGCTTTGGAAAAGATAAAGTGAAATAGAGATTTTATTAGAAGACTGTCCATATGCATATATTTCAATCTTACCAAAGTAATATTAATATGCTCAAACCAAGAATATAGAGATGACAGAATTGTAGTCAGCACTGCAAAACAGAACTTTGAAGCTTAGGAATTTTTTCTTTTTGTCCTTTAGAGAACAGCGACTTCCTCAGTCCAAAGCCATGAACATCCTGCTGCTGGAATGTGGAGCAACAGCCTGCTTTTCAAAATATCTTCATGGTTAGCAAGTCATTTTACCCTCTCGGTTCTGATATATTCAGCCATCCTACAGTACATTTGGTGTATGAGTTAGTGCCTTACCTAAGATTCTAAAAAGTGAAATTGATCTGTAATTAATTCTAAATCACATTTGGGAAGCAAGTGAAAATAAAGAGCAAACTAAATTTTTTTTCAGTAGAGTGTATGATGTATCTTTTCTCAGATTTGCAAAAACAACTTATAAATAGGAATAAAGAATTGTTAGCATGCTCTCAGGAGGCAAAATAGCTTGGTTGAGCATGAGTGCTAGGTAGGAGTTGATTTAATTTCTCCAAATTTCTTTTCTGAGCCCTTCTTTTGATCTAAGTCTGTAAATCATAGGGACTATGGCATAAAATTTATATGTGGATTAGATGTGTTCATAAAGGAAGCACGTAGGGTGGTGCCAAATTCCAACTAATTCCCTAGGCTATAATATTGTATCAGAAATAAATGCCAATTTACACCAATAACCTTCTCTTACTTTACAATTGAGTTTTTCATCTCATATCCAGCAAAGATTTTGTAGATTTCTAGAGAGAGTGAATTGATTATAATTAATAGTGTGTCATTCATAAACAAAAGTTTTTCTCAGTCATTCAAGCTAAGTATGAACTGTCATATCTTAATGGTTAAAAAGACTATGCAATGGGCAGAAGGAACATCACACATTTTTCTGACTTCATCCTCATGGGGCTGGCAGACTCTGAAGAGATACAGCTGGTCCTCTTCCTGCTCTTCCTCCTCATCTACCTGGTCACGGTGCTGGGGAATGCAGGGATGATACTGATCATTCGCCTGGATCCCCAGCTTCACACCCCCATGTACTTTTTCCTCACTCACCTGTCATTTCTCGACCTTAGCCTGTCAAGTGTCGTCACCCCTAGAACCTTACAGAACTTACTGATTTCCACTAAAAGCATCTCAACCTTGAGCTGCTTCACTCCCATGTACTTTCTTATAGTCTTTGGTGCTGCTGAATGCTTTCTTCTCTCCTCCATGGCCTATGATCGCTATGGAGCTATCTGCAGGCCTCTGCACTATCCCGTCATTATGTCCACAAGACTGTGCCATGCCCTGCTTGCTGGCTCTTATACAATTTGTTTTATGGGATCCACTGTGATTGTGGTTTGTACAAGCAGATTGCATTTCTGCAACTCTAATGTTATCCAGCACTTTTTCTGTGACACATCTCCAATTTTTGCCCTGTCTTGTAGTGACACTTAAGGGATTGAAGTCATTTTATTCATTTTTGGAGGATCCACCCTAATAGTGTCCCTCATCACTGTATCTGCATCCTATGTGTCCATTCTCTCCGCTATTCTGAAAACCAATTCCACTGCAGGAAAGAAAAAAGCCTTCTCTGCCTGTGCCTCTCATCTCCTGGGAGTCACCATCTTTTACAGCACTACAACTTTTGCTTATTTAAAACCAAAGGCATCCTACTCCTTGGGGAAAAATCAGGTGGCTTCTGTGTTTTACACTATTGTGATCCCCATGTTGAATCCTCTCATTTACAGTCTCAGAAACAAGAGGTGAAAACTGCTGTCCTTAGATTCTTACAGAAATTAGGAGGCTCCAGACAATTAAAATAACAGTGGGAATAAGCATTGACACTTGTCCTTTCCTTCTTTAAGTGGGATAGTCATTGATCTGCTGGGAAAAAAAAAGATTTTTTTCTTGTGTTTTCCTCTGAAGCTGTCCTTTATTTAGCAAACATGATACTGCACATTTCCAGGCATATATTTTTTAGACATTTATATAGCTTCTGGCAGTCATGAAATACATTTTAAATGTGTCAGTAAATTACATGTGTCTTCAACACAACTAATTTGCAAAATGAGAAACTATGTTGTGTTGAAAAGTACATCATACTGTATACATGCACACTCTAATTTCAGAGAGTTTTATAGTGAAAATGACGTACATTTCCTCAAGTCATTCTACTTTTAATAACAATTAATAGTAACAATATTGTTAGAACTGCCTTTAAAATCAAGATTTCAGCAACTAGATTCTATGTCTGCAGACTTTCCAGGGTATAAGTCACACTAATTCACTGAATTTAACCAGCTGTACCACATATGTAGTAATTCCAAGTCTGTTTGATCAGAAAATAGATGTAAAACTTTAAGGCAATAGCAATGAATACTATCTACTATCATCAGATGTCCTGCATTCCTACAGTATTTAGAAAAATATTGCTTCATATTTTGTGAATTTTTTGGTAGTTTGTATACATAATAGCTAAAAATGCAATAACAGGAACAAGTTAGGAGTTCCCAATTTTGCATTCAGAACAAAGGTAAATATTGGATTAGAATTAAGTTATAGGAAAGTGATATGTCTTAATGTTGAAGACACTTTGGAAAATGAAAGTTACTAGAGAAAAGGAAAATATTGTATTAATTATTGATGGTTTTGTGCATGTTCTACAAGATGAGTTGTTGTGAATATGTCTCTACACATTTAGTATAATATTTTTGAAATTTATTTTATAATATTTGCTGCTTTCTTTAGTCACTTGAAAGTTTTATGCATAATTATCTGCATAATTGTATCTTGCAAGCCAATCATGTTCTCACTCTATGAGCGATAGTCTGACTCCCACTGCAGAGGACTTTTTACCAGAAATGTCAATTTACCAATTTGAAAACCTGCATGCAGTAATACCTGTTAGGTGTTTTCCTGTGAGCCGTGCTAAAGCCTCTCCTTTCTACACATGCAAGGAAATTCTTCGCCTTGCTCCTGATGTACCCAGGGTTTTAGTGTTCTTCAAAAATAATGTTTGCCATGTTTACCTATTCTGTTATACTTTTAAAAATAAAACTGTTGCAAAGGGTAGATTTGACAATTAATTTAGAACACATGGCATTCCTTAAGAGTATATCAGCAGAGGGATAAAAGTCTCCTTATTTTTAAAAAATTTTACCTTTGTAGTTTTAATATCAGTTTAAAATTTGTCTTTGATATGTAGAGATTATTTTATGATGCACAGTTCCTGTTTCCAAATAAACTATTTTATTTAAACTTGTGTAAGAATTATTACGCTGGCTTTTTACTCCAAATAAATGATTATAAATGTTATGTATGTTTTTGAAATTTAAATTGCTTTTTGTAAAAATTATTTCAGTATTTTGTGAGTCTGATGCAACATATCTATTATACAAATTAAGATTTGTCAATGTTTTAATAATGTAAGACTTTTAATTATTTTATCAAAATAATTTAAAATGTACTATATCACAAACTTCCAAGTCACTGACAAAATTATGCCTTTTACTATATCAATACTGCTTCAAATCTTTACTTACTCCACCTGCAATATCTCCCTTTGCAATAATCTATATTTGTAGATACTCCTGATTGTATTTTGTTGTGATTAGGGATAATAATTTAATAGATATTTATACTTCAGTATATTCTTAGGGCTCTTATTTCATCACATACATGTCAGCAATTTCTTATATTTATTGGATCTTTCCAGTTTCCAATTTCCACTCTCCAGTATTTTTGTAATCATAGATTTACCTTACACTCATTTATGTATAATTTTATTAGTTAGAAAATGTATTCTATCAGTTTTTGTTGACAAACACATCCATTGAATGTATCACCTTGTAGACCGTATTTCAGTTACAGAGATGCTTTAATTTTAATTAAATTTAAGCTAACTTATTGTCTGTATTACACTGGGCAGAAAGCATTTATACCAAGTTTTTGCATTAAGGAAGTATAATTTATTGCTCTATCGGAGACATTCAGATTAAACTAAGCAGCACATAGGTATTGGGGAGCTGTGCATCCCAGATCAAGGGCTGGGTATTTAAGGAACTTGGGCCCACTTTTATGATTGGCACACAGGTTATACAGATATTTTGTTTCCCCACCACCCTCATTCCCAAGAGCAGAGGGTATTGAAATGTCAGGTGTACCCCTACAAGGAGGAATGATTCTCGTGTGTGTACGTATGTGTCAGAATTAACGCTATTGTCTTTGTTGCTGTAAGGTGTTACCTTGTTATATTATCTTCTCTTATTATAGACAACTAAATTAAGTAGAAATATTACAGGCATTCAGATAGTCTAAGAACTCTAAAGAGCAAGGAAAAATGTAACATACATCTCAACTGTGGCTGGAGACACATTTGTTACAGAGAAGTCCTCACCATAAAGATGAGATAATCAGGCCTCTATACTTTTGTGAAGGACAAAAACTAGGCCTACTGAAAACTAGACAGACCTCATTCACCCGGGTGGGTGACCAAGACCACTGGTGCTACCATTTTCTGAAGAAAAAGAAAAAACTTTTTCTTTGCATTCATGTTTGTTACATGACTTATTTCTCCACTACATCACTATTATATAAGCAAATATAATGGTACTCTTCTTACTTAATCATAAATGTTGCACCCACATAAGTATTGCTCTCTAGAATTTTCCTGTATAGTGGGATCCCCGGACTAAACATTTGATACCCTTTCTATTTGCCTAGCAGGTGCTTACTATCTGCTCAACAAATATCTCCGTACTCCCAATCTCTGGTGTTCCCAGAATTCATTCTTCAATTTTTCCATAACACAAACTCAGCATTTCAGGTATCTCACAGGTTTGGAGTTATAATATTCCCTTGTATCATACTTAGAGGTTGAATATCTCCCCTGCAACACCCTCATAGCCAGGGCTGTTTCCTAACCGTTGTGTCTGGTGATGTGCACTGCAGCTTCACTGTACTGAGCAGTCAGTGGGAGTTTAAACTCAGCCACTAGGAATTAAGGGAACCAAGTTTAAAAGGAAAAACAAATTCACTTTATTTACAAGAAAGCAAGAGGCTGAAAGCTATGCCATAAGATGTGGTTAGGGGGCTTCAAAAAGGCTAACATCTGAGGACAGGTGTCTTCAGATTGTTTTAATCAGAATGATAGAGACCCTCCCTCTCAGTGCCATACCTGGAATCTGAAACAACCTGATCGGTTCTCTGCAATGTCACTGATGGATCCTAGGCCCTAAAGCTCTAACCTGGGGATTCATTTGTTAAGTGCAAGATCCTAAGTGTGCTAGCTTTTGTTATCAGGAAGAAACTTACACAGATGTTGGAGTCAGTGAATAACCATCAAGTGCACTAATACATTGACACTAGAATGAGAATAAATACAGATTAGTACTAGGTAAGAGTTATGTAGAAATCTCTGCCCTTCAATGTCATTGCATTTTCCTGGAGGAGGGGAGGGGTGGCTGTCCTGGCTATGGCATCTGCCTGGCTGGCTCTGTGCTGTTTTTCAGCCCTCCCTTGTCTTGTTCACTGTTCCCTCCAGTAAAGCTTTAATTCTTTCTAGTTGGGGTTAGCCAGGAAACCTAATGAGGCCTTTCCCCGCCACTCTCCCCTTCCCCTATGTAACATTCTGTAAGTTACAAGCATAGGTTAGTTTTCACACTGAGTTCAACTTTTATTTTTCTTATTTTTCATTTACATTCTTTCTCTGTTTTTATTCTTTTTCTTCTCATAATCTTTCAAATATTCCCTCCTTCTTTTTTTGTCATGTACAAATGTTCTGAGTAAGGCCTATTTTTTCTTAGCCTGTCCCATCTTATTATACTCTCTATTTCTAGGTAGTGAAACACTGGGAGAAATTTTCAAAGATTTAAATTACTTGTTGGTATTTGTGTTTATTTTTCAGATGTTGACATCATAGGGGGCTATTCTGTCTTCACAAACAGTGCAGAGTTCAATCTTCTGCTAAAGTTGATCACTCTGGGGTTGTCTGTATGTTTTCATGCTGAGATACTACTGTCAAAAAACCCTTCAAGGGGACAAACCACTTACTCAAGAGATCACCACACAATCAGGCTTACACTTTATCTTATTACTATTTTTTCTTTTTTACTGAGTGGAATTTTTTATTTATTATTTTTATTTTATTTTATTTTTTTATTTTTGGTACCAGGGATCAAACTCATAACCTTGCGCCTGTCAAGCAGGCACTTACAGCACTGAGCTAAATCCCTGGCAATTTTTTTCTTTCCTTTTTTTTCTTTTTTTCTGTTTTTTTTCCTTTGTTTTCTTTTTTTTTCTTTTTTTTTCTTTTTTTTTCTTTTTTTTTTTTTTTTTTTTTTTTTTTTTTTTTTTTTTTTTTTTTTTTTTTTTTTTTTTTTTTTTTTTTTTTTTTTTTTTTTTTTTTTTTTTTTTTTTTTTTTTTTGTACTGGGGATCAAACTCACAACCTTGTGCTTGCCAGGCAGGTGCTTAAGCCACTAAGCTATTCATTCCCAGTGATTCTCAAACTTCAATATACACACACATAGAGTTGTCAGAAACAGTATGTTTTCCCAAATTTCATAACTGTTTCCAAAACATGATCCCACTGATATTGCAGTGGAAGAAATCTCAAAGAATTTTAAAATGTGACAGTAAAAATAATCAATTATACTAAACATTCTATAAATAAGGAGCTGATTTAATCAAGTACTAAAATGTTTAATGAGACCAAATGTGATATGATAGAGAGAAAAATGAATCTAGGAGGAAGTTATGGTGCAATATATGATAGATTTCTTTAGTAAAAATGGAGATTCTGGAAAAGAACCATGAAAACCTGGAAGATAATCCTAAAATAGTCAAATGAAAAATTTAATTGAAAGTCTCAACAATAGATTGATGAATTTCAAGGAAGCCCATCATGATTAAATGAGAAATTGAAGGTGTTGGACCAGTGACACAGAGAAGAAACAATGAGAAGGCATGAAAAGATTGAAAGCTCTTTGAAAATCTAAAAGAACAAAGTGAAGACCCCAGTAAGACAATGAACTACAGGTCAGTGGTAAAAAAAAAAAGCATTCACTGCAATTACAAGAGAAAATTCTCCTTATCTAGGGAACAGAGGCAAATAAACATGATATAAAAGAAACTCTTCATAGTATACTATAGTCTAACTGCCAAAAAAATTAGACATAGAATATTAAAAGCAGATACAAAGAAATGCTAATTCACTTTTGATTATTAACTCAAAGGCAAAAACAAAGATTTTTCAAATGGAAATCTGAAAGCAAGAAGGTTTTGCACTGATGTACGTTAAGGCCTGAGGAAAATAATTGCAAACTTCCATCACTATACCTAACCAAATTGAAGGAGAAACCAAGAATTTCAAACATAAACCTACAGAAATACTTACCAAATAAGTAAGTATTGAAAAACTTCTTACAGGAATCTTCAAAACAGATAAAGAGGGGAGTCACATTCATGAGACCAAGGGAATAGCTAAAAAAACAAAATTCAGATACAAAAAAAGTTAGAAAAAGTATAAAGTGAAATAAGTTAATACAAAACATTTGACAATGTTTAAAGAAACTGTCATAATTCTTAATTAAGCTACACAAAAGGTCATACTGGAAAAAGCACAGCAACCCAATATGTTGGGAGTCGTTGAAGCTGGATATTGACCACACATGCAGGGCTGTGCACGGCACAGGCATGGCCGTCCCAAGAACTTAGAGTACCTGGGAAAGACATGTGAAGAAGTTGCTTCAGCCCAGAAAAACATCAAGCCCCTAGACAAGCCAAGCAATGGGTTGCTAGGCAGTGGAATTGAAATTGACATCATCCTTGCTTGCTACAGTGGTTGAGCAGTTCCTTTTTCCCTATCAGAAGAGTAAGGGCTCCACTTGACCCCAGCTTTGTCTCTTTATTTTCTCATCTTGTCTCAGTCCTTCACCCAAGGAACCTCTAGAGCTGCAGCCACTGGCTACACTAATAAATGCTGCCTGAAATACACAAATGTTAGTACAAAAATGAATGTTGACAAGGATGAGAGAGAGACGTATCCTCTTGCAGTTTTGATGGGAGAGTAGACTAGTAAAATCAATAGAGAAATAGATATGGAAGTTCTCACCTCAACTAGAAAGAGAAATACCATTGGATCTTGGTATGAGACAATGTCAAGTGGATGGTATAGGGTACCATAATATTAAAAAAAAGTCATTCTCAGAAAGTTAAGTATCACTTGTCTCTTCTTACATTAACATTTTAAAAATAAATGAGTAGGAGAAGACAGGAAACTGGAAACTCAATTTGCTGAATTGAGGAAGTATATCTCAGAATGGGGGAGATAAAGTTTGTAGTCGGATGAAAGTAATGACAATATATCCTATGCTTATATCCATACATACACTAAAACAAGTATCATTTTAAGCATTACTAATTTTGCTGCAAATTCTTAGTTTTACATGATGAATGGAACTTTGAAATGAAGAACCAAAGAAATAAGGAAGTTAAGTTATTTTTTCTAAATATTAAATTACCAATGGACTGCACTAAAAATTTGGCACTAGAAGAAGGGTATTGGTGGAATGATAATCAAACTGACAGAGGACCTCATATGGATTCATGCCATGGCTTCTCTATATAACATTTCCTTCCCTTGAGTAAGTTGAGACCCTTCTAGAATGAAGATTAGATGATATAGTTTCACAAGAAGTACAGCTTGTACACAGAAATGGTGGTAGAAGGCCAGAGACATATTTCCAGGTTATGAATTATTTGGAGAGTTTTAGTGTATGTGACCTTAAGAACTTGTGTGGTAATTTATATACCTAGATTTGAGGGTAAAAGTGGGTCCAGAGAAATATTACTGGCCATGTTATACTATAAAATGTTTTTTTGTGAACATTTTATTGTCCCATCTTTTATAGTCATTCATTAAATAAGGATGTCTTGGGAATTGTCTTCTCCATTACCATAATTCAAACTTCCTACTTGGTCACTTGAATATAAACATTAATCTTTGCAAATTAATGCAGTTGTGTCAACTTAACAAGTACATAAATATAATTGAGCAATAGTTTAGAGTATCTCAAGAGAGGATGAAGTGATGTTAAGCGTGTGGCCTCTACTGGAATAGGCAATGTTTTTTGTGTCCTGAGTCCTTGACATTTTGCCCTTGGTATCAGGCTAAGGAATCTTTCTAGGAAACTGTGCCCAGAGGATGATCAAATGCAGCAGGATCTGAATGCCCATTAAAGAGGTGCCCTGTGATCACCAGGCTGGAAGGGAAGGTGTACACTCTCTGTCGTGTTTTCTCTGTTCCTTCTCCATTGTTTTAGATGAAATTTCCTGGGGAGGTTTCCATTTGATCAGACCCTGAAAAACAATTTAAAACATGATAGAATTTAACGCCCTAAAATATGAATGCGTTAAAACATAAAAATATGTTATGTTACGAAAGATGACTATGTCTCAGATTCAACTTCTTACACGGTTTTCATATTTTATTTCTCGGAGTAATTTGCGGGTGACTACTTTCTACCCAGAAGATCTTGGAAGATGTTTTATTTTTCAGCAACTTTGTCTCTCAGTAAGATAGAGAAACTGTAGGAAATTATTCCATTGCAGTTTAAGGAAACCAGGAACCAGGCTAAATTCAGGCACACTGGCATAAAAAATCTAAGCAACAGAATTGATCCACATGGCACTGAGTGAATGACTACCCCTTGAAGAGGGAACTTCTCCTCTGCACACAGGAAGAGAAAGACCACAGCACACTCTCAGGAGTGTTCACTTGGATTCCTAACAGAGATGCAGCCTGAGTAGAAACATAGTTCAGCCAGGGGAACTACATGATAGTGATAATTTTTTGTTTTCACTTGGATTCCTAACAGAGATGCAGCCTGAGTAGAAAACATAGTTCAGCCAGGGGAACTACATGATAGTGATAATTTCTTGTTTTTCCTTCCTATCTCAGACAGTTGTTAGGTCAGGAGCCATCTGAGAAATCCCCACTTCCTCTGCCTCTGTGTAAAATGGAGGAAAAGGACAAGGAAGAAAGACCCCGAGTGCCTCAGTGCCTCTGCTGTGCTCGGAGGCATCCACAGTAATCAAGGCCGAACACAGACATTGGGCCTGCAACCATCCAGGAGCAAGGCTGGGAATTTAGGCACTTGGGCCACGATCAGGCCCTGGACACAGATTACATAGACATGGTGTTTTCCTGTCACTCTCCTTCTCAAGATCAGAGGAACCTGAGAAGCAAATATGGTTCATCTCAACCCTGGAAAAGCTGGGAGAGAACTGATGTCACCAAGGAGGGACAGAACAGCCTCCAGAAGCCCTCCTGAAAGGTTTCTCCTATTATAGCAGAGTGTGAGATGGAAACAGAGAACTAGAAAAGAAAGATGATTTTCATGCTTTTCCTTTTACTAGGCATCATCCAACAATAGACACGTTTGCAGCTTGACTACTCCTAGGACTTCGGAAGCTAGTGAGGGGTTTTGAAGAGGGCAGGGGCATGCTGACTTGGCTAAGATCAGAAAGAGTGGTACCTGAGCCACTGAGAGCTCGGAAACTGAGGAATGTAAGTTATTCATTTCAGTGTGAATCTCATCTTTCAAATGTAACTTTTAAAACAAAAATTTTCTTGAGTACTATGTTTTCAAGTAGGATATTTCTGGAGAATTCACACAGCAAGCATCTATGGTGGCAGAAGTCTAACTACACTGACTGTCATCGTCCTGCTGTGAAGTGGATCTCAGACCTTTTTCTCTTTTCTCATTCAAAGTTTTTAAGCTTTGATCATGCACTCCCCTTTCCCTCCTTCCCATGCCCAGGCCCTCAGACATTGATATACTTCTGTCCATATATCTAGGAACTCATCTTCTGTTAGATAGACTATGTAAATCAGGTCTTCAAGTTTCCTTTCCCTCACTGATTTCATTTAACATAATGTCCTTTATCTTAAACCATATTGTCCCAAAGAAAAGAATCTTGTACATGTTAAAGGGTGGAGAGTTCTCACTGTATATATCTATTATCTTCAACATGTAGAGTTATTTCTGAAGTAAATATGGTGGATAATGATACAATGCCCATGACACTAGATATATCTCTTGTAGATTAATTTTGATTTTTCTAACTACATCCTAAGCAGTGGTGTTGCTGGATCCTATGGTTGATTTATCTTTTTTTATATATCTCCATACTGTTCTGTATGTTTGCTGAACTAATATACTTTAGCTCATTTTCATAGTTAAATGTTCTTTATTTTTTCCAGATTTTTGGTATATCCTGCATAATATTAAAGATTACTACAAATTGTTTTCAGGAATGTGCAACAGATACATAATCAATTTCTGTGATTGTGAAGTGGCAAAATGTTGACAATGAAATGAAACCACATGCATTGAACAAAATAAGGCAACAAGCGTGTACAAAACATAGGATGGATCTGCACATGTATGGGTAGAGGGAAAGAAACAACATCTGTGGGGGTCAGATCTCTGACAGAGATTCCAAAGTGAGTAGGTACAATCAAAATGTGTTCTTAAGACTTAGTAAAATAAAGTGGATAAATCTACCCATGCAAAATCAAGTGATGCAACTTACAATTATATATTGCTATTAAAGAATATTTAGCATTGATATCTATGAACATAGTGATCAGGATATGAGTGAAACAAATAGTTTACATTTGAAAAAAATTGTATTGGAAAACTGATAAATATTTTATTTGGAAAATTTTGAATGAATGTATCACTATTAAAAGCAGGAGACTTTCTTTTTCAATCTCAGAACCAAGAAAAAAAGATTCAACATTAGGTTGCCTCAATTCCATACATGTACCTCATTTACAGAAAAGAACCTTGCAGGGTTTTTGCATCACCTGTTTGACATCTTTGTTCCTCAGAATGTAGATGTTGGGGTTCAGCATGGGAATGACAATGGTGTAGAATATGGACACCACCACGTCATGCTCCAAGGTATAGCTGGAACTTGATCTCATGTACATGAAGAGGATCTTCCCTTGATAAATAGTGTCATGGATTAAAAACTGCTGGTCAACATAGTGCCAGCTGAATTACATCAGCATGGTGGTGAGTATAGATGGCCCATCTGAGGGAAGTTGCAGCACAAATAGAGACATGGAGAAGAGTGAGGCAGTGTGGGTTCTCAACCTACTGCACAGCTCCTTCACCCTGCTGGCATAGACTTCCTAGCTTCCACTGCTGACCTTTAGCCTTCCCAGAGCAGACTCATAAAATAGACTGGAGTGAGTCCTTATCATGGGCTCTTAGATTTCCAGTTGGATTTGTGGGAGGCATTGTCATGCATTTGGGTCTCTAGCTGGACTCATGCAGGACATTGCCATAGGATCCAGGCCCTTGGCTGAATATCCTGGGTCTTTAGTGTTGTGGACAGATTTTCCTGCACTTTCTTGTATTTAACTCTGGGTGACCATCATAAAACAATATTAAAAATTCTAAATCCTATATGCAGTTGTTTTCCCTGTAACCCCTGACTACAACAAATGAAAACTCCAGTTCTTAACTATTGGGAGCCACACATGGAGAACACTTTTCTCCTCCTTTTGGCAGAATGCATCCTCAGAATGGCCAGCAGGATGAAGCCAGAGGAAAGCAGGACCATCAGGATAGTGACCACCTCAATGGCACTCAGCAAGTAGAAGAGTAGAAGCTGGTTCATGTGAGTATCGGAGCAGGAGATAGCGAGGAGAGGAGGGATGTCACAGAAAATGTGCCTAATTCCATTGGATCCACAGAAGGACAGGCTAAATGTGGCCACAGTGTGTACCACAGAATGCCATCAACATAGGAAGCAGAGATGACAGGCATGAAGACTCCAGCTGACGCAGTCACAGAATACAGGAGTGGGTAGTAGATGGCTCCACAGATGTCATAAACCATTGCCACCAAGAGAAATGATTCTGTGCTTCCAAAACTAATGAAGAGAAGCATCTGTGCTACACATCCGTGAAATGAAATGGATTAATTTTCTGACAAGAAATTAACCAACATATTTGGAGTGCTAACACTAGGGTAGCAGGAATCCAAGAATGACAAAACACTTAGGAAATAGTACATTGGGTTGTAAAGTCTCTCATCTCCAATACCAAGTACAACTACTCCCGGATTTTCTATCAGAGTAAAAAAATAGATTGAAGAAATATGAAAAATAAGATGATTTGGAAGTCTGAATCATCAGTGAAACCCAAAAGTATAAACATTGTGATTTCACTCATAGTCTTCAAATGAACCTTGCATACATCCAAATCTGGTGACGGTCTTTCCCTTTCAGTTTTCATTTATAGGTTCTAAGGGGGAATTTCCTTTGCTTTAGAGTTCATTGAACCATATTCACTTGCATGTTTTTCTGAGTGGTGTAATGATTTCATCAGTAGGCACAGGGTGATCAGTGAGAAAGACATTTGTCCTAAATGGATGCCTTTAGTTGTAGAAATAAAAGAAAAAAATAATTTAATTTGTGTGTTGGCTGAATTTATTATGCTAAAATAAAATGCTGCCTATATGAATGGATTTGGGGTCAAATTTTTTGTTAGACTTTCTACTGTCTGTTATTAGATGACATTACAATTCACAAAGGTGACTATATGAATGTTTAAGTCCAGAAATATTATAATGAAAAGTGTGTGTCTGAGTACTCACCCTTGATTTCCCCCAAAGTACATGAAATGCCCTGCACTTTTATCATTAATATGCTAGCAAACTATTTTATATCATGAGAGTGTGTGGGTTCAAAATGAGACAAAATTTTTCAAAATTATTTATTCTTAAAATATTTCCAAATGATAGAAAATGAGATTTTACACCTACATTTGAGCTTATCCTTTGGGATTGTAAGAAAAACTGTATTATGTACCCCACACCCAACAGCTGTTTCCATAAATAGAACAGGAGAAGGCACCTGAGGTAAACTCACTGTTCTGCAAATGCATTCACTGCCAATTTATATTTAGTTTTCTTTCTAAATATATGGAACACAAGTTGCCCATGTTTGATCTCACAAGTTTACTGTACCACTATATTTTTTCCAAATTTATTTTAATGATAATATATGTTTCTCAAATTATTTGGTCAGTTTACTTTCAAAATGTTTGAAATAAATTTGGAGTATATTTTTCTTGGAAATTTAATTGTGGCTATTAAACGTAAAATTGATTGTGGCATTTCTAAAATAACTCTGAGATAAATTTCACTTGATAATTTTATTTAGAGCTCTTTGCTAAAATTTAAAATATCACACACTGATATTTAATTTCAGAGTTTCTTCCTTAATGTCATCATAATTTTTCTCAAATAGAAGTGTGTAAATGTACCAACTACAAAAAAGTTAAAAAGTCACCTGTTTGTTACTGAAAACCTCAATTCTAGAAACACAATGAAATACTGGATTTACTCTCAATATTATGAGGCTGCAGTTTTTCTTTCAGCACATTATAGATGAAAAGCTTTTTTAGGAAGAGTAAAAACTGATTTCAGAGACTTACAAATAATTTATATTCATTACCTAAAAGAAGGTATGGTTTGTTTACAATGAAACACTCATACATCAAGACAATAAACAAATGAAAGAAAACTACTGTTAAAAGAAAGCTATGGGAGTACAGAGACCCAGAGATTCAACTGGAATATTTATTTTAATGCATACAATAAATACCTCAAAAAGTGAGGGACCACAGCAAAAGTAATTTGGACATTTTCACACCATAGTCTTTAAATTTGAATGAATTGTTAGTATAACGAAATTGAATCAAAGAGATTCCGTTTTTTCTCACCTGAAATTAATACCTTGTGATTTTACACATTAAAATTTATCATCTATGCTGACTGATTGCAATATGGAATAGGTTATTCTATTGAAAAATGAGAGAGCTGGTCCTCAGAGGATTTGCAATCCACTGTCAGAGCTGTAACGTAAGAATGTGACTCATGTCCTAGCAGGTCTTTTGCAGAGCTAAATCATGCATTACTTTTCTTGTAGGTCTTTCTAAAATTTGTTTGGGTTTTTATTGGTACAATAATGTGGCAGGAGATTAGGCCAGGGCAAGCTAGCTGCACAGTCAGATTTGACCTGTCAATCAAGAAGCCCTGTCAAATCACAGCTGGGGTGCAGGCGCCTAGCAGCCTTCGATCCTGTTGCAGGGCCCAGATCTGATGGCAGAAGAAGATAGAAAACACGGTACTGTAGACTTCCTCACCACCGCCTTCTTGCTCATGCAGTGGCTGCCTCGCATGCGGGGTGAAGCTTCACCTTATTCAGAGCGCTTCTTCCACTTGAAGACATTGTTTCGCACTCCTTTTCTTTTTTCCTTCTTATTTTATTTTGAACTTGACATTCATTGTTTGTGTCATTCAGTTCTCTGAATGGGCCAGCAAGAACCTGGAAAGGACCACTGGCCACCTCCCCGTGCCCTGACGGTCAGAACCCTTCCCAAGTGCCCGGCCTTCTCAGGATCCTGAGCGTGCGGCGCGGTGTCGCTGAGCACGGGAACAGCGCGGCGCCCGGACCTCGAGATCGCGCTCAGCCTTATCGCTGAGGTTCTACTTCCTCCTTCTCCCAGCTCCTCACAGGCAGCATCCTACTTTTGTGTAAGAATGTGATTATTTCAGTGAAATAAGCGATGATTTTCATTGTGTTCCTGTGTTATTCCTCTCGATATAAAGTTCCTTAGGTTGTCTGTGCTGTCACACATGATAGGGTTTCCTCTCCTAAACCGAGTAAGATCCCACTATATGTATATACTTTCTTTCTTTTGCCATTCAACATCAAGGGAAATTAACAGAATTTCTATATTTTCAGTATTTTGAATAATGCTGCAATGAACATAGTAGTACAGATATCCTAAATTTAAATATATTGGATAAACTGATATCAGATTATGGAATGGACTGGTAGGTAGATTTTTAATAGTTTAATGCCTTTATACTGTTTCCTATAGTGTGCAATTTTTTCCATTTTTGCAAACAGTATAAAAATGCTTCAATTTCTGCACAGCTATATGACCATTTTCATTCTCCATTAATTTATTTTAATGTGTTTGCTAACATGTACAAGACAATTTATATTTTCATTTTACAATCTCCAGATTACTAAGAATGGTCCTTACATTCAGTGAAATCTTTTGAAAATTTCAGTTGTGTGTTTTAAAAAAATGGAAGAATCATCCCAAAAAATCACAAAAGATATCAAAAGAACAACTCAATCGTGAAAAAGAGCAAACCTGGAGGTATTGTTTTCAAATACATTATAAAACTACACTGATTAAAATTGAATACAGAATATGTTACTGATATATACAAATATAAATATACTACAAATATATATATATAAATCCATATGTACATACACACATACATATTCATGAGGCTTGGACAAACCTCATATACCTTTGTTCAACCAATATCCCACATGAACATCAAGGCCAAGAACACACAGTGAGGACAACATAGTCTCTTCCAAGACGCTGCTGTGAAAGCTGAACATGGATATGTGAAGGTATGAAAGTAGTCCATGGTCTCCCATCATATAGAAAATTCAGTGTAATTTATAGGAAAGATTTGAACATAAGACCAAAAAACATATTTCTGAAAAAAAAAACACATTCTAAGGTCAAAGATTCAGTCTTTATGCTGAGCAATACATTTTGTTAATACAACACCAAAAGTCAGGAATAAAAAATAGGTGCCTATGCAAAATAATAAGGATTATGCCTAACAAAGGAAACAATCCTCAGTGTGAGGAGGCACAGTTAGGAAGAACAATAGAGGAAAAATATTTGTAGATCATGAATCTAATATGTGATTAATGCTGACAATACAAGGAAACTCCTTAATACATAGCAAAACATTTAACTTTTAAACAGATGAAGGAGTTGAATATTGTTTTCTAGAGATAAAAGCAAATCTAAAGCATTTAAAACATATTCCAAAGAATATTATTCATTCATTAGAGCATCCGGTGGGGTCTTCTTACAGAACTATTTACACTTCTATCAGGAAGTCCAGCACTGCACCAGTACTTCCAGAAAGCGACTTCATACCTTCAATGTATGAAAGGGGTAACTGTGGCTGTAATGTCAAGAAAAGCAGAATGTTTGTTCTTAGCTGTGTTGGGATATGGTCTTGTGCCGGCGTGGTAAACCCAATTCTCTGTTCAGCAGATGTGCCGTCACCATTATGGTGTATGTAGGTGGAATTCTGCATGCTGTTACACACAGAACACACACTGTCAGTCTATCCTTCTATGGAGTCACTATAATTTGACACAACAACTCTGACTTCTGTCCTCTCTCTGCAACTTCTTCTGACAAATAAGCTCCTGTCTTTTCCAACACTGATTCTCTTTTGAGATATCTAACCTAATAATAACCCTGTCATCTTGTGCTCTCCTGCAGATTTTCTGATGATAAAATCTAGCAGAGGAAAATGAAAAATGTTTTCTATATGGGGCTCTCACTTAATGGAAGTGACCGTTTATCATTGTAGTGTTCTTTCTATGTATGTAAGAGAAAATCCCAGTATGCTTCTGAGAATGAAATGATCTTGTTAATATTCTACACCATGGTGACTTTTAGGCTACACCTCAACTTCCGGTATTTGAAGAACAAAATGTGAAAGAGACAGTGAACAATGTGCATGGAAAAAAGTTTATGATTAAAGTATATTTTCCACATTAAAATACATTAAAAATAAAAATGACATTCTATTCATTGTGGTGGGAATATAGTAAAATTGCTTCAATTAATTACTGCTATTCTTTTCTTGAACATTTCAAAAGTAAAGATCAGCACAATGGTGGATTTTACTCTTTTTAAAATCAAAACTACTTCCTATAACATCTTGAGCTAAGTAGCATCCCATTGTGTACAGATTCTATATTTTCTTTATCCAGCCGTGGGGTGATGGGTACATAGGCTGCTTCCTGTATTTTGCTATTTTGAAAGGGATTGCTCTAAACATTGGTGGTCATGTATCACTGTAATGCAATGTCCTAAACTCTTTGACAAGGGCACTGTCTTGGTTACTTTTTACTTGTTGCTGAGACAAGACACCTGACACCCAAAATTAGGGAAGGAAAGGTTTGTTTAGCTTACAGTTTTTTGGAGGTTTCAGTCCACAATCAGCTGGCTCCAAGGCAGGGTGGCATGGCACAGAAACAACACTTCAAGGCAGGAGCCGAGCAAAAGCAGCCAGAGTAAAAAGGGAGGCAAGAGCAAGCTTCTTCTCCTCCCTTATATAGTACACAGGACACCGCCCCCCCCCCACAGGGTGGGTGTAGCATTCACAAACATCTTTGCCTTCCTTTGCACAGGATGAGGATGTTTACCAAGTAAGACCCCTGGCTCCCTGCTGAGTCTCCCAGTTAAACTTCTGACCTTCTCAAATTGTAACAATGACCAGGTAACTGTGCTCTACACCCCAGGATGTAGAGCTGCTGAGTTACTTAATTAAGCTGCTAGACTTCTCAAGTTCACACAATGTATAAACCGTAGCAGTCACCTAGATGGGTAATAGCTGGGTTCTATAGAATTTCCAAATTTAGTCCTTTCAGAAATCTCCGTGCTGATTTCCATAGTTGTTATAATAGTTTACCCTCCCTCCAACAATTGTAGAAAGTTTCATGGCAGCCTTGCCAGAAGTTTTAAACTCCAAAGACTGCAACTTGTACTAATTTTTTAGAAAAGTAGATGAATTCAGAAACATCTCTATCATCAATATTATTTTGCAACTTTGCTATGCGTCAGTGTCCTGAGTACACAGAGACAGCAGTGAGCCACAGGTCCAGCACACCCAGGTCATTTTCCTTAGAATCATTTCTACCTGCTACTGTTACAAGCAATGCATCCTTAGATCTAGGAAGCAATCGAATCCCATCCTCGTGTTCACACACCACAGCTCATATCCTCCAACTGCTGGTGTCATTACTGGGACAAATGGCGAAGGGAGAATTTCTCCCTTTTTTTATTATACTTTCATAGCACTGGCATAAAACTACATTTATTCCCTGGCAAGGCTCAGAGACTAGACATTATGATTCATAAAGACCATATTTTAAATTCAATTAACAGAGCTGCGTGTGATGGTGCACTCCTGTAATCCCAGCACTCGCGAGACTGAGGCAGGAGGATCATTGCAAGTTTGAAACCAGTTTGGGCTACAAAGTCAGCCCCAAGGGCAGTCTGAACTGCCTAGTGAGTCTCTGTCTCAAAAAGACAAAAAAAAAATTTACTTAACAAAAATTATTCACAATAACAAGAGTATTATATAAAAGTGACTGCAAGATGTTACTCCTAATGAGAACAAAACCCAGACCTAACTTGATGAGAATTCCTAGGGGCCTGACCTGCACTTCACTTGGCATTGTTTTATTTTGATGCTTTTCCATCTATGATGCTCTGGTAGATGCCACCCAACCTCATCGTGCAGGTCCATGAGCAAAGGTAAAGAAAAAGGTGTCTGCTATGCTCAGGGTTAAGCCTGCTTCCCCCACACCACATTTTTACCACAATGAAATGCTTCCTTAAAAGATGACTTTGAGTGATATTGTTGTCTCTGCTTTATTTTAAGCTCTTCTAAACATCTATTATGTGACTTCATTTTGGGTCTTATGAGTTTCTCACATTCATTTATTGTGGCACAAGATCTTCAGAACACACCAGGTAACCAAAACAATATTTTATTAATTAAGATTCATAAATTTAAATGTCAGCAAAACAATATAAATGCAGAACATCTACCACAATATATCTCTGCACTACGCACTGTGATTTTTTTGTTGATGGTGGAAAACTTTCCATTGCTATGTCATGTATTTCTTGAATTGAAATGTTAGAATTCAAAGCCCTTTATATCTATTACAGTTGCCACTCCAAATAATGGTACTAGAATGAATCTAATGAATGTATTTGTCTATATTTGTGTATATCATGCAATGTGAAGAGATAACACAACTCTATAGTACAGAGTATGATGCACTTTATGCAGTAATATTTTTAAATTTGCATCTTCAAGAGAAACTCAAAATATTTGAAAAGAACAAGGCCCAGACTAGGGACAATAGCTACAGCCATATATTTGTTAAGTTATATCATATTAATTCACAGGGTACTTGACAACATATACAAGAAAAGATTTACAAAATAGAATCCACTTTTAAATTACATATTTTAATAACAACATACAAATTCTAACTTTAAAGTCACAGCAAACACACACATCCTGAAATTACACACTTAGAAAATGTTGACCTCAAAATGATGATAAAAAGATATAGAAATCAATTTTATAATGATTCTGGGACTAGAACTCACATTTTTGGAAGAAATTTATAAATTTCAATTAAATTAGTATATTCACCTAATTCAAATAATATATAATCAAGGTGCACAGAACCATTATGAAAAACTGCAAGAATATATTGAATAGTGTGTTGTGAAAATTTATGTAGCATTTTTGTGAATATTTTGTGTATTTAATTGAAAACTACAGAAATGCCTAGTTAAATGGGATTCCGTTCAGAAAGTAATTGCTTTTGCTTATGACTTTAAGAGATTTACTATTTCCTCTTTCAGCATATTCTTTGACTTTGTTTTTATATCTAATCCTATTCCACATTGTTAATTGTGTCATAAACTAATACAATTCATATGAAAATCAGCATAGAGTTTCCTCAAAAAACTAAGGCTAGAAATTCCTTTGATCCCACCACACCTCTCCATTGGATACTTCCCAGGAAAGGTAGAAGACTTCATACTACAGTGATCCATGCATTTTCATGTTACAGCAGCACAATTCATAATCATGGAGGCAGTATGTACATCCGTTTACAGAAGAATAAATAAAGATGATGTGTTATTCACACACAATGGAGTCCTACTCAGACATAAAGAAGGATTAATCTGAGGCATTTGTAGCAAAGCAAATGCAACCTAAGACCAGAATTTTAAATTAAATGATTCAGATACACAAGGTGAAATGTCACATGATTTCTTTTACATAACAAACTCAAAGCACAGATAATTTTTTTTTTTTTTTTTTTTTTTTTTTGCGGCACCGGGGATTGAACACTCACAACCTCGCGCCTGTCAGACAGGTGCTTAAGTCACTGAGCCAAACTCCCGGCCCTGGTTTTTTGAGGGAGGGTCACACTGTGTAGTTCAGGCCAGCCTTGTGCTTGCGTTGTAGCCCAAGCCAGCTTTGAACTCACAGCACTCCTCCTACCTCAGCCTCCCGAGTGCTGGGATTAAAGGCGTGCACCACCACGGCCGGCAGCACAGATAATTTAAAGAACAACAAAAATGACAAATGATAGGAAACAGAAAGTTAGACTTTGTAGAGATGGGGAAGATACGGGGGAGGGGGAAAAAGGGACTAGGAAGTAAGGTGAATTAAGACAAAACAGGTATATGAACCAACTCCTCATGATGACTGTATTATGTATGATAAGCAAATGTTGATGATTTTTTTTAAATTAAGAGGTAATATGTAGTTAACCATGATAAATGATAGATAGTAAAACAACATAGAAGATCAGGGCCAGAATTTGTTGCAAGAGGAAGGGTCTTCTGAGGCTACCAATACTGTAAAAGATGATTTTGCGTGAAAAATATTGGTTAATATAGGTATTCTGGGTTTACATCTAAAATGTGCCCCAAATGTCTTCTGTGTTCAGAGATGGGGCTTTCACAACATGATTTAACCAGGGAGGTGCTGTTTCATAGCTGGAGGTGCTGTTAGGAGCCAAGTCTTTGTTCAAAGGAGTAGGTCACTGCTGGCATGATCAGAAAGGGCATGTTACTGTCCCTGGTTCCTCCACTCTCCATTCTGTTTCCGGATTTCCCAGAGATGTGGATTGAACAGCTTTCTCAATCCATACTCTTCAACCATGACATTTTTATTTTGAAGTCATGTAACCATGGACTGCACCATTTGAAATTGTGAGCCAAATTACAATTCTCGTTGATATTGTGGGTGTTGGGTATTTGTTCACAGCAATGGCAAAATGACAAAGGTTATAAAGCAATTGTATTCTTACATAATATTCATTAGGAAAATGAATACATTTCAATTTAGGAAAATGTACAGATATCCTTTTGTATCTATCAGAATTCTTAAGGTTAATAGAATTGCTTAGGGTATCAAACATTTTGAAAGTTTTGTAACTTGTGAAAGATATTGTTGTGATCCCACTAATCTTGATCTTCTGTATAACTCACATTATAATAAACTAATTGAAAACTTTTATGCATGTACTAGACAAAATACATAAAATGCAGGCAGTTAGCCAGGCATGGTAGTGCACTACTGCTATTTAAGCACTCTGGATTGCAGTAATATGAAGATCACAAGATGTTACCTAGCCTGAATAACAGGAATTTAGAGAGACCCTGTCTCAAAGTAAAAAAGAAAATGAACGTTCACTGAATAACCTGGTATTAAAACCCTGGGTAAAATTGCCAGCTAAAATTAAGTACTTTCATTCAAAACACAATGAAGTCTAAGCACAATTAATGTAATTTACTAAGTTAAAATCCACATGCCATAAAACATACTATTTTAACTCTTTTGATGTAACTAACAGATTAGCCATGTTGTGCAAGAACCAACTTTCTGTAACTCCAAAACATTTCCATCAGTACAAAACCTTACCAAATGATTTCTCTCTCTTCTTTGCATCATTCAGCCACGCTGGTCCTTCTCTACGTATTTTGAATTTAAATTCTGCACTTTTCCTAGAAAATATTTATATTTAAGGTGATATTTAGATCCTTGAAGTTTTGAATTTAAAAATATTTTGCATATTCATACTTAATATAGCATGTTTTTCAAAAAAGTTATTTTGTTTTGTGTAACAGTAAATGTACACTTTGAATTGCAGATGTGTGATACAGTACAGTAAGTCCCTGACTTACAAATGAGTTCCTTTTGAAAGAGGTTTTTCTTAAGTATGGCTTGTTTGCAATTCCTACACAATGTGTCTTGTGTTAGACACAAGTATATGATAGAAAATATTAAAAATCAAAACACTACAAGCTGACTTTACTGTTACAGTTACCTTAAAATGCTAGACAGTCGCGCTACTTCCTGATTTTTCACTTATATGAATGTTCACAATGCAGTATCACTTAAGTCGGGAAGTGTTGTAGTTATAGACACACTGCTTCAAAATACATTCCTGGAACTTATTCATTTTTGAAAACCATGTCTTCATGACTATTTATGAACAACTCCCTATTCATCCCAACTGCTAGCCTTTTGTAACTAGCACCCTTCTGTTTGACTTTCTACCTTTGGATGTATTAGATATTTCATGCAATTGGAGTTATGCATAGTATCTGTCCTTCTGTGACTGGGAAATCTTT
Source organism: Dasyprocta punctata (assembly GCA_004363535.1). Lineage (NCBI taxonomy): Eukaryota > Metazoa > Chordata > Mammalia > Rodentia > Dasyproctidae > Dasyprocta > Dasyprocta punctata. The sequence goes on along the minus strand of RJWM01024859.1, from coordinate 5,383 downwards.
TTAGCATAAAATTATAGAGCTTTATCTATGTTATCACATATTTAAGGACTTATATTTAAGGCTAATTGATATTGCATTGCATGTGTAACTGACATTTTATTTACCCATTATACTGTCAATGGATATTTAGGATTTTATTCACACCTAGGTTATTTTGAACAATAACCATGAAGATATTAATATTTTTAAGATTGTAATAAAACTTCTTTTAGGTAAAACACAAAAGTTGGGTTCTAGGTCATTCATTCAATTAACACAGGCACTCACAGGATAGTCACACTGTCCCTGACAATTAGTGGACAGCCTCCAGGCATTTCACTTAGCTCTCAGATGCTTCAGAGAAAACCAACCAATTGCTTGACTTCTCCTCAGGGATAGTCGTAAAATGTCAAAAAAAAAATTCGTAAATTGTCTTTCAAAGCAACATTCCCATTGTCTTTAAAAAAACACACACACACATGGGAAAACCAGGTCAGAGCTTTAACTACCAGTGATGCAGACAGAAGGCTGCAGGCATCGGCGTATATCACCAACAGCTACACAAATGCGCACCGTGTGGCAGGGCTTCACCATCGAACGTAGGTCAGTGACCATTTGTGACTCGGTTTGTGTGTGTGTTTTCTGCTACCTGGTAAATTCCTCAGAAGCCGGGGTAACTCTCCTTTTGGCTTACATTAATTATTAAATATTTTCAAATACTTCGAGAAGGTAAGTGCCTGCAGCACACATTGTGTGTGCTTATACAACTTTTAATCTTCCACATTATGAATACGTAGATAGAGTTGTACATTTTTGTACATTTCCCTGTCTAAAGGAGGCCAAAAGTGATCTGAGATGAAGCAGAAAAAATGGGTCCCAGAGTTTTGCTTAAAGTCAGAATTTGAAACTGGGGACTCAGTATCTGACATCCTTCTAACATTTATTTTCTCTAAATATTCTGAGGGGAATCATAGGGATATAAAACCACATCAGTGATTAGGTAAATAAATGAACATGATTGATTTTGAATCTTAGTAGAAAGAGTTTTCCCTTCATATCAAGAAGTGAAAAATGTTAGTGGCAGTTTAGGAGGGTTTAAGGACCCATAGTTATTGTAATGTTAAAATGTTTTCTGTTTTGAGAAGGGAGCTAAATAAATTTAACACTTAAAAAAATAAAACAAATATTCAGTAAAGGAAATAATGTATCAAAAGGTCATTTGTCTCTTCCATTGAACACCAAGGGAGCTGAGAAGAAAGGTTTTTCATCCTTCTTTAGAAAACAAAACTACAATTCACTTTTAATTTTTTAATCCTTTCTGATTTTTCATGATTATCAATTAAACCAATCAAATACAATATTTTTCTCTTTTTTTAACAGAAGGCAGAATTATGATATATTGGAACATAAAAGAACACATTTATAATATTATCGGCCAAATGAAACATCTGAACAGAAACATTATAAGAATGTGAAATAAATAAAAATAAGAAAATAGTTTATCAAAATTTAATCATGCACCTATATAGGATTCAGAGGGAAATTTATATTATTCAATGCATAACTTAAAAAAACTCATAACCAATACACTAAATTGTCTTTTTTTAAAGATTTCAAGACTTTATTTTTCAAGCATAAACAAAAAAATGTAATTCAAAAAACAAAATTAGATCCAAATATCAAATAATAAACCTTCTGTTTTTCTTTTTCTCTGTTGCAGCTAATTTTTATGTATACATAGGTTTTGTTTCAGTTCCTCACGCCAGTGTAACAATACAATAGTCACATATATGTGACTTATTCAGGTCACTGAGAAGTATAACCTCAGCGTTCAAGATTTTTCTCTTAGTGGATTTATTAAAACCATTCTTCTAGTACTGTCATTAGTAAATTTTTTCATAGATCTAAATTGTGAGTGATGAGGGCACTGGGTTAGGTAGGATATCAGGCAGCTGCACCAGATAAATGACATTCCATGCCAGGTAAAAGTAATTGATGCCTACTCAGGTTTGTATTTAATTTTGTCTGTAGTGATATAATATAATATAATATAATATAATATAATATAATATATATAATATATAATAATGACCTTCAGGGAAATTTAGAATTTAAGTAAATTTATATGCAAGCACCTTAAATTGCAGATTTATTAAAATATCTATGAAAAAGAAATAAGTAATCCAAAACAACAGTATACTCTTCATCCAATCTAATCACGGCATCGGGGCAGGTGTGATGAGATCAGGAGAGGATGTATTTACTCTGCTTCATCGGTCCTTCATCTGCTCAATCATTGATACCAAAGAAAGGAAGCCCATCTGCATAAGAATATGTGTATGTGCATTGTAAAGGAAACCTCTTTGAGGTAGGGCACTCTTAGTACGTGAAAATAATGCAAAGGGAAAACGTGTACATGATCATAGAGAACCACTTTCAGGTCACTGGATACTCTGAATCATTTAGTCAATCGTCATCCTTCTCCACAACCCTTTATAAGACAGTTTTGCTTTAGAGTAGGAGACTAACTAAATTTAGTTAAATTACCTGATCATAGGAAACTTTTTGTGCACTAATTTAAGATATAACATTGCTCATATATACAAACGTACATATTTCTGCAGGCATGCTTTTTCATAAATAGGCAATTTTCATTTTGATCTTCACAATCTTTTAATCATACCTCTATGACATGTTAATAATTTCACTTGTAACACCTGTAAGTATAGGTTTTTATTTCATTTTACTTTATTTTATTTTATTTTTGTCGTTTTTGAGACAGGGTCTCAGTATGCAGTTCAGACTGGACTTGAGTTCACATTGTAATCCAGGCAAATCTCAGACTCACAGTGATCCGCCTGCCTCAGTCTCCCAAGTACTGGGACTATAGGCATGCACCACCACCCAGGGCTAAGTATAGGTATTTTATGGGACAACGTTTTGAAATTGCAGTTGCCAAAGTATAAACAACATTGTATTCATGTTTGGAAGTTCTTGTTATCAAATTTCGATGAGTCATTGTCATTAGTATTGACATTAAATGAAGTGAATAAGTACTACAGTGTGATAGTAAGTATATAAATGAAAGTCAACAAACAGTCCAGCTACATGTCTACTTCCGTATTATCACCTGGCAATGGTGCATGAGTGTCATAAAATCTACACCTCAAAGTCAAGATACATCTTATTTACACTACCTTTGCATAATTAATCGCCCATATGAAAATACTTTTTCTACTATGTCTGTCTAGAATATGTTTTGTGGAGGTGGATGGAGGAGCACAACCTCACAGTGGTGACCGAGTTCATCCTGCTGGGCATCACCGATCGTCCTGAGCTGCAGGCTCCACTCTTTGTGCTGTTCCTCGTCATCTACCTGACCTCACTGGTGGGCAACTTGGGCCTGATCATCCTCACCCAGGTGGACTCCAGGCTCCAAACCCCCATGTACTTTTTTCTCAGGCACCTGGCTCTCACTGATCTTGGCTATTCTACAGCTGTGGGACCTAAAATGTTGGTAAATTTTGTCGAAGATGAAAATACAATCTCCTATCCTTTCTGTGCAACACAGCTGGCTTTCTTTCTTGCTTTTATTGGTAGTGAGATTTTTATCCTGTCTGTGATGTCCTATGACCGCTATGTGGCCATCTGTAACCCTCTGCTGTACACTGTCATCATGTCACCAGGAGTATGTTGGGCACTAGTGGTGATTCCCTATCTCTACTGCATCTTTGTGTCTCTTCTGCTTACCATAAAGATTTTCACTTTATCATTCTGTGGGCACAATGTAGTCAGTCATTTCTACTGTGACTGTCTCCCCTTATTATCACTGGTCTGCTCAGATACTCATGAAATTGAGCTGATCATTTTGAGCTTATTCATTTTTAATTTGATTTCCTCACTTCCAGCTGTACTCCTGTCCTACCTCCTCATCTTCATAGCCATTCTCAGGATGAACTCTGAAGAGGGCAGGCGCAAGGGATTTTCTACCTGCGGGTCCCACCTCACTGTGGTCACAGTGTTCCATGGGACTTTGACATTTATGTACATGCAGCCTGAGTCCAGTCACTCCTTTGACACTGACAAAGTGGCCTCCATATTTTATACCTTGGTCATCCCCATGTTGAATCCATTGATCTACAGTTTAAGAAACAAAGATGTAAACTATGCTTTCAATAGGACTTTAAAAAAGATATCCAAATATTTTTCTTTGAAGTCACATGCAATATAAATCATTCAATACCGTAGCTCTCCTTCATAGATGGTCTCCATTTATGTTCAAAGTTCAGTCTTTTTGGTACTCCTTAAATTTCAATATATTATAAATGTATTAATGAATGAAACATTAAAAAACTGTATTTCCTTGAGGTAGAGAGATGGGTTGTAGCATAATATTCAATGAACTTTTCTTGTACATTAAAATGGTATTGTCTTCAATAAAGCTGGTGTGCTGTGTGGGAGTCTAAAACAACAGTAGCCACAGAAGATGAGTAAAAAACCTTCTTTTGTTCTTTGAGATACTGGGGATTAATCCTAGGACTTTCACACTAAGCTACATCCCCAGCATTCAGGTATTAATTTATTTATCTAGACACAATTTATTGGGAAGTCTTCAATTTGTTCAGGTGGGACTTCAATGGATGTTCCTCCTGCGTCAGTCTCTCATAGTGTAAGGTTTTTTTAATGGTATTTTCAGCATTACAATAAACTTTCTGTGGCCACGTATGATGTTGTGTCTGTGCTTTTTTTTTTTTTTTTTTTTTTGTGGCAAGGGGGATTGAACTCACAACCTCACGCCTGCCAGGGCAGGCGCTTAAGGCACTGAGCCAACCTCCCGGCCCTGGTTTTTTTGAGGCAGGGTCGCACTACGTAGCTCAGGCCGGCCTTGTGCTCACGTTGTAGCCCAAGCTGGCCTCGAACTCACAACTCTCCGCCTACCTCAGCCTCCCGAGTGCTGGGATTAAAGGTGTGCACCACCATGCCCAGCTGAACATTACTGTTTAAGGCTTCACATTCTAAGATGTGGTTGTGTTTAAATCAAACTTGATTGGATTTATCAAGAGAATAATTGAAGCAGGATGATTGCTACTAATATTTATGAACACACTCAAATTTTTTAAGATTATATCCTAATATTGTAAGCTTAGCATACTTTTCATTTCCCATCAATGATGCATGTTGTCCTGGAGAGGGCTTTCTCTTTGGAATTTTGATTATTTGGATATTTGCAAACCTACACACGGGATCAGCCCACACACAAATGTGAGTTTATAGCTTGATTCAATGTTTACAAATAAGCTAGGGGAAGGTTCACAGTAGCTTTTTATATCTTATGTGGAAATGGAATTCTACTTTTTAAATTTCATCCATTGATGTGACCTCCAGGTTCTCTTCCCAGGATAGC
>RJWM01024858.1:0-30136 GCA_004363535.1 Dasyprocta punctata | reverse complement strand
TTTTTTTTTTTTTTTTTTTTTTTTTTTTTTTTGGTACTGGGGATGGAACTCACGACCTCACATTTGCCAGGCAGCTGCTGTGCCACTGAACTTTATCTCTGGCTTGACAACTTTGGAAATTAGATTTTCCCCATTTCTGGGGGTTTGTTGTTGTTGTTAAAAGTGGTAATCTGTTTTGAGACTTTCCTACTTATTTTTGTAAATATTGTATTCTTTGTCATAAGTGATCACCAAAGTTTCTATTTTTAGCTAGTGTTTAGTGTGTATTTTTTGTTTGGTTAAGTTTTTGTTGTTGCTGATGGTTTTTTTGTTTTTGTTTTTTTGTTTTTTTGAGACAGAGTCTCACTATGTAGTTCAGGCTGGTTTTGAACTCACTATGTAACCTGGTCTGGCCTCAAACTTGAGGTAATCCTCCTGGCTCAACCTCCCCGGTGTTGATTTTGAAAAAGATTTTCTCAAATGACAGAGGCACAAACAAGCAAACTGCAGCAGAAAAAACAAAAGAACTACCCTCTGTGTCTGCAGATTAGCTCTTTGCTGGGATATACTTTCAGTTGGCTTGCTTTGAGGATGGGGGTCAGCCTTAGGTGAATGAGAACACCTTATGGTTCTCAGGTGTTGTATGGTCATCTGTGTTGCTTGGGTTTATGTATAGCTTCTGTGTGTGTGTGCACACGTGTGCGCACGTGTGTGTGTTGCTTGCCTTACGCTTGCTGGTAAGTGCTCTATCACCAGCTATACCTGTTGTTTTTGAATGTCTTAATTTCCGTAGTTTCACCCCGACCTTTTCTCTAGGCCTGTACCCTTCATTTGTTGCTCTCAGTGTCTTTAGGTTTCTAGTTATTTTACAGCTTTCATTACCAGTGCCCACAGCTTTTCTCACCTGGCTACTGATTTGGGTTAAATAGGGATGAGCATTTTGTGTCAGTCTTTCAAATACCTCCCCAGAAAAGTTAGAACAAATATACAGACTAGTTTATAAATAAAGTCTGCTCTGCTCTTTGACGGAGAAGCTAGGAATTGGGATGCCTCTATTTGAAGACCAAAATCACTGCCATGCTGGACAGGAAGTGTTGAAAAGGGCAAGTTTGTTGTTGTTGTTGTTTTTAATGGTACAGCGACTTGAATTCAGGGCTTTACCTTGTTTGTACTGAGCTACATTCCCAGCCCTTTTTTCCCCACCCCCTGTCCCCCCAGGATTGTACACCAGGCCTCACACTTGCTACTGAGCTGCGTTTCTCAGCTTGGTTTGGGTTACATGCCTGCCTTCAAAGCAATCACTGTGGTGAGGATAATAAATTATTCTGTTTAGCCAAGCTGGGTGGCATAGAGAGTAACTAGCCTTTGTTTTATGTAGTAAAGTGCATACTTTTTGTGTTTTACTTTATACAGGTACTACTCTAAATTTTGTAGAAAAAGGATCTACTTATTGAGCCCTCTTGACTTAGAAAGAGATGTGGGGGGATTCTCGGTCTGGCAACAGAACAGGACCTTTTCGGTAAGTGTTGAAATTTGAATATTGAAATTGTCAGTATTTCAATGAAAAATATGTAACATTTTTGCCAAGCATGAGAGAATATTTTTCTTAGTGGAGAAAGAGCTCTGATGTTTTAAAAAATAGAACCCCCCGCCTTTTTCTAAATTGTTTTTGTGGTACTAGGGATTGAACCTAGGAAGCGTTGAGTTATATCCCTTATCCTTTTTACTTTCTTATTTTATTTTTTAAAATTTCTTCTCTTTTTTTAAAGAGTAGGAAAATGTATTAGCGAAAAGGAATGGGTAATAGGAGTAGGGGAATGGGGAATAGGAACAGCTCCTGAGAGACATGAGGGATCCCAAATGGGTTGCCCTTACCTTCTTTTCAAAGTCTTATAAGTTGCTCAGACTGGCCTAGAACTTGCAGTCCTTCTGTCTCAGCCTTCCAGAGTGCTGGAATTATAGACATGTATCACTATCCCCAGTTTAGAAACAAAATTTTTAAAAAGTTTCTAGTCATTTCTAAATTAATTGTAAGACTAATTAGCCACTATGCTAAATGTTTTTAATCTTACATTTTTAGTTTTTGTGGTATCTGGTGTCTGAGTAGTACTTAGCCTCTTACGACATTTTCAGACATTAGTGGTGGCGCATGCCTTTAATCCCAGCACTCGGGAGGCTGAGGTAGGCGGAGCGTTGTGAGTTCGAGGCCAGCTTGGGCTACAACACAAGCGCAAGGCCGGCCTGAGCTACATAGTGCGACCCTGCCTCAAAAAACCAGGGCTGGGAGTTTGGCTCAGTGCCTTAAGCGCTTGCCCTGGCAGGCGCGAGGTTGTGAGTTCAATCCCCGGTGCCGCAAAAAAAAAAATACAATAAAAAATAAAAATAAAAAAATAAAAATAAAAATAACCTAAAAGGGCCAGGGATTTAGCTCAGTGGCGTAAGCACCTGCCTGGCAAGTGCAAGATTGTGAGTTCGATCCCCGGTACCAAAAAAAGAGCCTAAAACAGTTTTTAAATGTTTTTTTTTTCTTTTCTCTCTTTTAGCAACATAGTGTGTACTCGGCTAGTAAAGAAAGGTAGCAAAATGTACTATACATGGAGCCAGGCATGGTGGTGTACTCCTGTAATCCCAGCACTTGAGAGACTGAGGCAGGAGGATTGTTGCAAGTTCGAGACCAGCCAGGGCTACAAAGTGAGTCCAAGGCTAGCCTGAACTGTATAGTGAGATCCTGTCTCAAAAGGACAAGAAATAATAAAAGTTCCATTAAGTTTACTGATAAATGCTTGGAATCCAAAATGGTGCCTTGCCATTGGTATGCTGATTTATTTTTCTAACTACATGTTAGTTTTTGCATTACTAGGTACAAAGAATAGTGTAGAAATTGGTGGCATTTAATTAATTGTAAATGGATAATATTTTACAATTATAGGGAAGTTTTGTTGCTTTTTTTTTTTTTTTTTTTTTGGTAGTACTAGGGTTTGAGCCCATGGCCTTCACTGAGCTAAAGTCCAGGCTGTTTTTAATTTTTGTAATTTTTATTTTGAGACAGGGTCTTGCTAAATTGCCTGGGCTTGTCTTAGTATCCTGAGCTCAAGCAGTCCTCCCAGCTCAGCCTCCTGTGCCAATACACTGTGCTTTGGAATTAATTTTCTTCTAGCTAGTATAATAAACACTGATGATAATATCTTTAAAACTTTTGTACCTGTATTGTGTTTACAGTTAGTGAAATGCTGTGTGAATATGGTTTTTGGTATGTGGCACAGAAACCTGATTTAAATTTATATATTCATAAATACTGATGTGAGTTGCGTACAGTGATACACTCCTGTAATCCTAGCACCTGAGAGCTTTGAGGCAAGAAGATTGCTGAGTTTGAGGCCTGCCTGAATGACATAGTGAGAACCTGTCTTCAAGACAAAACAAAAAAAAAAGAGTAAGAAAAGGAAAAAACTAAGCAAACAAATACAAGTATTGATGGGTCTAACTGAAACTTGTGTTGCTAGTAAATTTTTTTTTTGGAAACAGGGTTTCGCTGTGCAGTTTCGGCTGGCCTTGAACTTTGTAGCTCAGGCTGGCCTCCAACTTACTGATCCTCCTGTCTCAGCCTCCTAAGTGCTGGGATCACAGGCATGCGCCACCTTGCCTGTCTGTAAATTTTTATTTGAATTGGCAGTCAGCAAAATATTATTGTTTAAAGTCTATATAATGAACATTCATTATTCTGGTTTTTTTTTTTTTTTGTGGCACCGGGGATTAAACTCACAACCTCGCACCTGTCAGACAGGTGCTTAAGTCACTGAGCCAAACTCCCGGCCCTACATTCATTATTCTGAAGCTTTAGGCTTCAATGAAAAATTTTGGAAAAAACTGACTTTAGAAAATCTACATTAAAAAAAGAAAATATATTTAGTATAACCAGCATTTTATAAATGGTAAATGAAAAGGTCTTTACGTTTTTGAGGTCTTTCACTTTCTAGTGGTAGTACTGAGTATGTTTTTTTCTTTCAATATATACTAAGCTTTAGATCACTAGACAGCAAACTGTAGACCAAAGGCTGTTTTTAAATAAAACGTTACTGGGACTCAGATATTTACAGATCATCTATGGGTCCTTTCATGTTCCAGAGGCAGAGTTGAATAGTTATTATAGAGATTGCTTGACCCAGAAAACCCTAATGTATTTACTATCTGGCTCTTCATGAAAAGTCTACCAACCACTAGTCTGGGATCAGTGAATCACTTTAACCTCCTCCCCCCAATTTTTTTTTTTCCTCTTTTTGAGATGGTGTTTCACTATGCTGTTAAGGCTGGTGTTGAACTCACTTTATAGCCCAGGCTGGCCTGGAACTAAAGGGGTCCTCCTGCCTCAGTGCTGAGAGTACAGGCATGTGCCACCACAACTGGCTGAATACATTAATATTTGTATTTTACTTTTTACTTATTTTTTATTTTTATTTATTTTCTTTTTGGTACTAGGAATTGAACTCACAACCTCACTCTTGCCAGGCAGGTGCTGAGCTATATCCCCAGCCCTGTATTTTCCATTTTAAATGTGAGTTATTACATGCTTTTGTTTTTGTTTTTCCCCTAGAACTCTTCTTTTTTGTCCCCCTCTTCTTCTTTTCTTTCTTTCTTTCTTGTTTTCATTTTTGAATTTTGGTCTTTTCCTAGGGAACAAACTCAGTATAGAATCCCAAGGGATCAAACCCAGTGCATGCTACGCAAGTATTTAACCACTGCTACACATCCAGCCCCTGATTATATTTTTATTTATTTATTTTTCTGATCTTATTTTTAATTTTAATTAGTACATGTTTACAGTACGTAATAGTTACATTCATTGTGGAATGTTGGTACATCTGCATAACACATCATGGTTGTTTTTTTTTTTTTTTTTTTTTTTTTTTGCGGCACCGGGGATTGAACTCACAACCTCACGCCTGCCAGGGCAGGCGCTTAAGGCACTGAGCCAAACTCCCAGCCCTGGTTTTTTGAGGCAGGGTCGCACTATGAAGCTCAGGCCGGCCTTGCACTTGCGTTGTAGCCCAAGCCGGCCTCGAACTCACAATGCTCCACCTACCTCAGCCTCCCGAGTGCTGGGATTAAAGGTGTGCGCCACCACGCCCGGCTCTCATCATGGTTTGTTTTACATTCTCTTCCCCTCCCCTTTCCCTTCCATCTCTTGATCTCCTTATTAATCTCTCCATTTCGTAGTATATCTTGTATTTTGCTATTTATTTATTTTTTCGGTTTCTCATTATAAGAGAAATCATGTGATATTTAAGCTTATGTGTCTGATTTATTTCACTTAACATTATGGTTTCAAGTTGCATCCATTTTCCTACACATGACTCATTTGTCCTTCTGTATAGGGAAGTAATGCTCCATTGTGTATAAATACCACATTTTCTTTTTTTCTTTTCTTTTTTTTAATACCACATTTTCTTAAAGATAGGGAACACTTCGTGAATTTGTATGTCATCCTTATGTAGAGGCCATTCTAATCTTTGTATCTTTCCAATGTTAGTATCTAAGTTGCCAAAGTGAATGCTAGCCCCTGATTTAATTTAATTTCTTTGGTGCTGGAAATTGAACTCAGGACCTTGCACTTGCCAGGCAGGTGCTTGTGCTACTGAGCTATATCCCCAACCCTTAGCTCTTTAGCTGATCAGCCAGCTGCAGTAGCACACATCTCTTAATCTATCTCAGCTGTTTGGGACATGGGGGCAGAATGATCAAAGATTCAAGGCCAACCTGAGCAATTTATTTTATTTATTTATTTATTTATTTTTTGCGGCACTGGGGATTGAACCCACGCTCTTGCGCCTGCCAGACAGGGGCTTAAGCCACTGAGCCAAACTCCCAGCCCTGGTTTTTTGAGGCAGCTCAGGCAGGCCTTGTGCTCGTGTTGTAGCCCAGGCTGGCCTCGAACTCACAGTGCTCCTTCTACCTCAGCCTCCCGAGTGCTGGGATTAAAGGCGTGTGCCACCACGCCTGGCTCAACCTGAGCAATTTAGTGAGACCCTGTCTCAAAATAAAAAATAAAAGGGGCTAACGATGTATTTCGATGGTGCTTGCCTAGTGTAGGGTCAATCCCTAAATACCCTCCATCCCAAAGGGAAAAAAAAAACCAAAACAAAAATCTTTGACTAGAGGGAGACATAATTTATATCACATTCTCTTTTGGAGGGACTAATTTAGACTAAAAATAGGTATCTTGCAGGAAAGTTATTTTTGTTTTCTTAGAAAAACTTTTTTCCTAAATTTATTTTTATTTGGTTGAGAATGATTTTCATAGCCACTGCTATATTAATAGTGTTGTTTCTTGATCAATCTCCATAAAGTACCACTCAAATAACTGTAGTACAGTGAATTATTCTAGATTTGTTTGATTTTAGAAGAGTAAGAAAATTCTAAGGGAGTATTCAAAGGCAGTGTTAGATGATTCTGGTCAGGAAACATGTAGATTTAGATGGCTTAACCCACATTTCATGAGTAAAGAGGCTTAAGTCTTTCAGCAAGCTAATTACTAGTACGTGAATGATTTTTGTGTGTGTGTGTGTGTGTGTGTGTGTGTGTGTGTCAGGATCGAACTCACAACCTTGTGCCTGCCAGGCAGGCACTTAAGCCGTTGAGCTAAATCCCGGCCCTGTTTTTTGAGAGAAGCTTACTATGCAGTTCAGGCTGGCCTTGACTTCACTTTGTAACCCAGGCTGGTCTCAAACTTGCAGTGATCCTCCTGCCTTAGCCTCTTGAATGATTTTTCAATACGAGAGACCCTATTGTTTTTTGTGTATGGGTTTTTTTTTTTTTTTTTTTTTTGGTACTGGGAGTTGAACTCAGGACCTCGCGCTTGCCAGGCTCTATGCCACTGAGCTATATTCCTGGCCCTCTGTAGTGAATTATAACATCTTAATTTTAGTGTTAAATTGTATTATTTATGAATAACATTTAAATATGCTCTTCGTAGGATGAACTACATAGATATAACTGTTAATGGGAACCAATGGAAGTTACTGTGTTCTAAGATCCACTTTTACATCATTCTAATGTTTAGGTTAATGGTAAATTCCTGTTAGTTTGACAAAGGATTTGGCTTTATAACTTTACTCTTGAACTAAGTGACCTGGAATCAGTTGTCTTTTGAATTTTGCTACACAGTATAGTCTGAAGATAGAAGGGCCCCTTATATTAGGAACTGTATGTTCTGGGTGGAGAGACTGTGTTGGTGTTATCTTAAAGCTTTTGTTTTACTGCTAAACAGCAGGTAACCCATTGAATCATTTTGTTTTGTTTTTCATGTGTCTCCATCCAGTATCCCCAATTGTCTATTTAAATTTCCTAATCTTTGACCAAAGCCAAAATGTGTAAAATGCTCTGGAGGTTAGGCAAGGGGAAGAAATTGGGTAGTATGGAAGATAGTGCCAGTTCTTGTTTATCTCTTGAATTCTGTAAATTGAGAATGTGTTACTATTAATACTATTCCTAGTTTAAATATACTCTTATTAATGTGAAAAATTAGTGTATGAGGCACAGGAATCTGGAATATCAGGTTATTCATTTGGGACACAGGGATAATGCTTCAAACCCTAATGCTGTCTGTAGGTCCTTTTAAGCTCCAGGGTTCTGTTGCTTGATTTAGGTGACTTACACACGCTTTGTAGCATGATTCATGCTGCCTTCTGTGATACCTTTGGGTAGCTACAGTAATAGGACCCAACTGAGAGCACTTCTGGATGGAGCCACTGTAGAACTGGGATTTAGATGCCAGGGTGATACTCAGCTGGTGAACACTGGCATGCTTCTGCTACTGGTGATATACAACCAGTGTTCATTTCTTTTGGGCCTGCATCCATTTCGAATGGGTGGTATTCTTGCTGTAGCTGTAATGAAATATTTTGGAATGTTACCCCTGGATGCAGCAATCAGAAAGACACTTCTAGAAACTTACTGCAAGAAACTGAAAGTGCCTTGATTTTTTTCTGATATATAGGAATCATCATGTTGACCTTGGAATTCTAAGTCCCCTGGCTATAGGAAATGAAAATTTTTGTAATGTCACCATTGTTAGCTTATCTGGTATTGCGGATTTTCCCTGTTGCAGGACTGGGTGAAAGCTTTTTCTGCAGCAGTCATGTTGAAAACCTTGTGTTGACTTTCCTCGTGTTCTGAAATGGGAGCATAAAACTTTACTCCATCACTTCGTCTTAAGATAGCAAAGCTTTGCTGTTTTCTGCAGATCTAGGACCTTGTTACAGAACTCTGCCAAAAAAAAAAATGTTTACAGAAGAATATGCTGTGATTAGAGAAGAATATGCTGGTGTGTAGATTTCAAACTCTCTGGACAATATGAATAACACTGTCTTTGTTTCTACAGTGGGAGCCAAGAAGAGAGGTTTGCTCCCGGGTGGAACAGGGATTATCCTCCTCCTCCCCTTAAGAGTCATGCTCAAGAGAGACACTCTGGCAACTTTCCTGGCAGAGATTCACTTCCCTTTGATTTCCAGGGGCATTCGGGGCCTCCTTTTGCAAATGTAGAGGAGCATTCTTTCAGCTATGGAGCTAGAGATGGACCGCACAGTGACTATCGAGGAGGGGAGGGACCAGGACATGATTTCAGGGGGGGAGATTTTTCATCTTCTGATTTCCAGAGCAGAGATTCTTCACAGTTGGACTTCAGGGGTAGGGATATACATTCTGGGGATTTTCGGGATAGAGAAGGACCACCTATGGACTATAGGGGAGGGGATGGTACTTCTATGGATTTTAGAGGTAGGGAGATACCTCATATGAACTACAGAGACAGGGACACTCACACTGTTGACTTCAGAGGTAGGGATCCTCCATCTGACTTTAGGGGCCGGGGCACTTATGATTTAGATTTTAGAGGCCGGGATGGATCCCATACAGATTTTAGAGGAAGAGATTTGTCTGATTTGGATTTCAGGACCAGAGATCAGTCCCGTTCTGATTTTAGGAATAGAGATGTATCAGATTTGGACTTTAGGGATAAAGACGGAACACAGGTGGACTTTAGAGGCCGAGGTTCAGGTACTGCTGATCTAGATTTTAGGGACAGGGATACACCACATTCAGACTTCAGAGGTAGACACCGGTCCAGGACTGATCAGGATTTTAGAGGCAGAGAGATGGGACCTTGTATGGAGTTTAAAGACAGGGAGATGCCTCCTGTGGATCCAAAACTTTTGGATTACATTCAGCCCTCTACGCAAGATAGAGAACATTCTTGTATGAGCGTGAACAAGGGAGAAGAATCCACACATGACCATACTGTAGAAAGGCCTACTTTTGGCATTCAGAAGGGAGAATTTGAGCATTCGGAAACAAGAGAAGGAGAAACACAAGGTGTTGCCTTTGAACATGAGCCTGCATCAGATTTTCAGAAGAGCCAAAGTCCAATTAAAGACCAAGACAAGTCACAGCTTTCTGGAACAGAACAACAGAGTTCAGATCCTGGTCTCTTTAAAGAAAAGGGTGATCTGGACTTTCTTGGCCAACAAGACACTGATTATAGAAGCATGGAGTATCGTGATGTGGATCACAGGTTGCCTGGAAGCCAGATCTTCGACTATGGCCAGACCAAGTCTTTTCCAGAGGGCAGAACTGCCCGAGACTCCCAACGGGACCTTCAGGTATGTTAATGAGGTGAATTTTGCTCTTTTATGTTATTGTTTTTTGACTTTTTCTTTTTTCATAAGGCTTTTCTGAAGATACATTATGGTGTCCAGGAGTTTTAGTCCTGGATCTCTCCTTTCACAGCCATTAGAAAGCAGAACTTGGCTGGGAATTTAGCTCAGTGGTATAAAGCCTGGCAAGTGCAAAGTCGTGAGTTTGGTCCCCGGTACCCCCCCTCCCCCCCGCAAAAAAAAAGAAAGCAAAACTTGTATTCGGAACTGGCATGAGTATAAATCTCTAGAGAAAGGGCCCTTAGTTCAGATCCTTCTTCCTTCCTTCCTTCTTTCATTTTGTAGTTTTTGAGACAGGATCTGTCTGTGTAGTCCGGGCTGTCCTTGAACTCACTGCATAGCCCATACTGGCTGAGAACTCAAAACCATCTTCTTGCCTCAGCCTCCTGAGTGCTGGGATTATAGCAGTGTGTGTATCTGGCCTTCAGATCATGTTTTTGATGTATTTTGATCTTGTTGCTTTATTGTGCTGATTTAAATGCCCTGAGATTTACTTTGAAAATATCTGTATTTGGAAATTAGTTCTCACAACTCTCATGTGAGCAGGCCTTGTGATTTAGAACTTTTTTTCTTATTTAAACTTGTTCAGAGTCTTTCTATAGTTGTGGACAGTTTTCTGCAGTCATGAAGAATTGATATTAATGTTGTGAGTATCCTCTTGAAGCTAAATTAATTAGCTTAAATGATAAGTTTCCTGAACCTAAGCAAGAAAGGTAATGTTTACATTTTTGTTGTTGGTACTGGAGATTGAACCTAAGGCCTCATACATACACCTCAGCCTTTTTAATTTTATTTTGAGGTAGGTCTTGCTAACTTGTCTAGACTGATCTTGAACTTCAGTTCCTCCTGCTTCAATTTCCTGAGTAGCTGGGATTGTAGGTGTGCACCAGCATGCCTGGGTTTATGTTTGCAATTTAACAATGAAAATATCCTTAAGCTAGAGTCTACAAATCTTTATCTAGGTTTCCTTTTCTTTTGTGTGTATGTGCGTGTAGAATAAAACTCAGGACCTTACACTTGCCAGGCAGGTGCTGTACTGTTGAGCTGTATCTCTGGCCCCTTGTTCCATTATTTTGGAGAGTGTTCTTAATGCATATTAACCAAATAATGGGTTGTTAGAATATTAGAGCTAGGTGACCACACAATGTATTGTCTAAATCAGGTGCTTTCAGGAGTAAAGGAGGACACTGTTGATAATTATGCCAGGCAAAAGACATAATGAGGAGTTATGGTCACTTAGTTGCAGAACATTTTTTCTCAAAAATTAAATCCTTTTATAACTTTTTTTTTTTTTTTTTTTAATTTTGAGACAGTTTTGCTAAATTCCCAGGCTGGGTTTGAACTTGCAGTCCTCCTACCTCAGCCTTCTAAGTGCTGGGATTATAGTTGTGTGCCACCACAACTAGCTATAACTTTTGAAGTAGAGGAAAATTAATTAGAGCTGACTCTTTAAATACTAAAAAATGTAAGCCAGGTGTGGTGGCTCACGCCTTTAATCCCAGCACTCGGGAGGCTGAGGTAGGAACGTTGTGAGTTCGAGGCCAGCTTGGGCTACAACGCGAGTGCAAGGCTGACCTGAGCTACATAGTGTGACCCTGCCTCAAAAAACTAGGGCCAGGAGATTGGCTCAGTGGCTTAAGCACCTGTCTGGCAGGCACGTGGTTGTGAGTTCGATCCCCAGTGCCCCCCCAAAAATATATATATGTGTATGTATATATATATATATATAAAACTGTAGATTTTTGTGTGGTTTAGACTCAGGTTTTTACTTTGTTTTGAAATTTGTTTATAGAAGGCACTTTTAATAAATGACATCTGGTTTACATTTGTTACTCATTCAAGAAAAGAAAGTTACAGTGTTAAGAATATGTATTTTTTCAAATTATAAAGAAGTCATATAAAGTATACTTTTTTGTTTTCTCTTTTCTTTCTTTGTTTGGGATTGAATGTGTGTTAAGAATGTGCAAACAAGCCTGGTATTATTTCTCTTAACATTCTGCGGTAGTATTTTGAGACTCAATGAACTTGTGTTTTAACATACTTGTAGTTAGTTAGTTTGTTCAGTTTGTTTGTTTGAGGCAGGATCTTACTATTAGTTCAGACTGGCCTTGAACTCACTGTAATCCAGGCTGCCTTTGAACTCGTGGTGATCCTCTTGCTTCAGCCTCCTGAGTGTTGGGATCACAGGCGTGCACCACCACCTGGGTATGTTTTAGCATACTTGTAATCTAATGGTTTGAAATCAAATTTTGGAAACCAGGCTTGGTGGCACATTCTTATAATCACAGCACTTGGAGACTGAGACAGAAGGATCACAAGTTTGAATCCAGCCTGAGGGATGTAAGTCAGTGTGAGGACCCTGGGTTCAATCCTCAGAATTACCCCTTTAAAAAAAAAAAAATGGGAAGGAGGCTCAAAACAATAGAAAAAAATCGTAGTTTTTGTTTTGTTTTGTTTTGTTTTTTGTGTGGTACTGGGGATCGAACACACAGCCTCGCGCCTGCCAGATAGGCGCCTAAGCCTCTGAGCCAAACTCCCAGCCCTAGTTTTTTGAGGCAGGGTCACACTATGTAACTCAGGCCCATCTTGCGCTCACGTTGTAGCCCAAGCTGACCTCGAACTCACAACGCTTCTCCTACCTCAGCCTCCCAAGTGCTGGGATTAAAGGCATGCGCCACCACGCCTGGCTTCGTAGTTTTTCTTATTGTCACATGATGCAAATCATTTTCATTGTTGATTTTTCAATGTCTGTGTTTCATATTGAGTTTAATTTTGCACACAAAAGTATATTTGTGAAATAATTTTACATTCTGAATTCAAGGACCAAGATTATAGGACTGGCCCAAGTGAGGAGAAACCTAGCAGGCTTATTCGATTAAGTGGGGTGCCTGAAAATGCCACAAAAGAAGAGGTAAGATGTTTTGTCTCTGTTCATGTCAATTAAAAACATTTTAAAAAGTTTTTATTTTGAAAATTTATGCATATTTCTCACTTAACCTCTCTCAGTGTTAATCTCTTGCATAACTATAGTACAGTATCTACACTAGGAAGTTGACTTTGTTTTTCTTTTTGCTTTTTTGAGACAGGCTTTCACTAGTCATTTCAGGCTACCCTTGAACTCACTTTTTAGGTAGGCCTTGAACTTGCAACGATCCTCCTGCCTCAGCCTCCCAAGTGCTGGGATTACTGGTATGCACCACCATGCCTGGCTTGAAATTGACTTTGGTATAACCATTAAGCTTACTCAGATTTTACCAGTTATACTTGTATTTACTGAGGTGAGGTTTGTAGAAAACATTGTGGGAAATGACTGCTGACTTCAAATCTGGTTATAGTCTTGTAGTGAATATTTCTTCAGGAGTTCATACATAAAGATGCAGTTGATTTTTTTTTTTTTTTTTTTTTTTGTACCGAGGATCAAACTCATGACCTTGCGCTTGGCAAGCAGGTGCTTAAAGATGCAGTTGATTTGTAATACTGCAAACTGAGAGCTGCCTAACTGTTCAGTTCAAAGGACTGATTGACTAAATTATGGCAGAATTTATGGAAGAGTTTTTCAAAATGTTGCAACAAGAACTAATATGCTTGCTGTGTGCCGGGCATTGTGTAATTCTGATAAGTATTAGTTCATTTAGTTATCACACTATCTCATGACTAGGTATTCTTAATCCATTCACACCAGGTATTCCAGTCTGTATGTTAGAAGGTTGCTTATTCGAAATGACTGGGGCAAGAAGTCTTTCAGATTTTGGAATATTTGTGCAAAGTTTTCTAGTTGAACATCCCTAACCTGGTAATACGAAATTCAGAATACTACAAAATTTAACAGCTTTTGAGCATTTTGGATTCCAGATTTTTGGATTAGAGATTTTCAGTTTGTACTGTATGTCAGTGGGTATTATAAAGTTACTGTCTCCATGACTAATTAAAAAAAAAAAAAAAAACAAGCAAAAGATACATAACAGTGATGTTTTTCTGAAGAACACTAAAGACAGAATGTCACTGGGATTGAGGCCATTTTAGATTGAGCAGTTAGGAAAGGCATCACATTTGATATCACATTTGAGCCCAGGACTTAATATAGTGAGAGAATAGGTCATTTGAAGATAGAGAAGAATCTCACCAGATGAGTTCACATGCCATGGCCCTGAACCGAGCTCAGTGTATCATTTTATGTTAACAGATGAGAAACTAGGCACTAGAAAGTTAAACAAGTGAAGAGAGCTTGAAATTCAGATAGTTTGATTTCAAAGCTTGAATTCTTCAAGGTTACAGTCTTCTGCCTTTCTTATATACTTGGGAATTTTTGAATAAGGATGATTTAATTTTGCCTTGATAAAATAATCATAGTTTAAAATTATACAGAATAAAACCACTAGGGAAAATATAATAATGTTTGACTATGATTTGTATCATTAGTGCAATTACCATACTCTTACAGATTCTTAATGCCTTTCGGACTGCCAGTGGAATGCCTGTAAAGGAGTTGCAGTTGAAGGAGTACAACACAGGTGAGTTTCTTTACAGGTATGTGGCATTGGGCTAGGAAGGATCTTTGTCAGATCTCAGCATCATGTGCTACTCAAAAATTTTTTTCTTTTTAAGAAACCACATTAAGATTTCTAGAAACCTCCTGTTGGTGCCTGCAAATAACAACCAACCTTAGTCTTAGGTGTGGTTTTTTGTGGATGTTTATCCACACATGTGCAATCAGGATGTATGTTCCATTTCTGCTGAGTGCCTGTGAAATACAGAATAGTGTTGTAGCATCTGTCCCTGAATATATTTTATATTATTAAATTATTAAATTTTCTATTTATGTTCTTCACAGTGGTAGAATGCTTAGATAACTCCAGTAGAATTTAACAAACTTGCTACATATAAAATTTTACATTTTTTTGCTTCAAAGTAAAATTTATGACTTTACAGAGAAATTGTACAAATTACTGGTTTCTTGAATTTTCAGTCTCTGAGAACGAAGTCCTACAATGCTAGGCGTGGTGCACATGTCTATAATCCTGGCACTCAGGCTGAGGCAGGAGGATGTAGTCCAGGCTGGCCTTGAACTCACTATGTAGCTCAGGCTGGCCTTGAGCTTGTGGCAATCTTCCTGTGTCAGCCTCCCAAGTTCTGGAATTATATTTGTGCACCACCATGCCTGGCTTAATAGTTTTTTTTTGTTTTGTTTTTTTTTGCGGCACCAGGGATTGAACTCACAACCTCGCACCTGACAGACAAGTACTTAAGTCACTGAGCCAAACTCCTGGCCCTGGTTTTTTGAGGCAGGGTCACACTTGTGTAGCTCAGGTCGGCCTTGCGCTTGTGTTGTAGCCCAAGCTGGCCTCGAACTCACAACGCTCCTCCTACCTCAGCCTCCCGAGTGCTGGGATTAAAGGCGCTGGGATTAAAGGCGTGTGCCACCACGCCTGGCCGGCCCTATTTTTTTGAGACAGGGTCTTACTATGCAGTTCAGGCTGGCATTGAACTCACTTTGTAGCCCAGGCTGATCTTGAACTTGCAACAATCCTCCTGCCTCAGCCTCCCAAGTGCTGGGATTAAAAGCGTGTGCCACCATGTCTGGCTTATAGTTTACTTTTGACTAGTTTACCATAGTTAGAATTTTTGCATTAGCTAGATAGCTTCTTCAAATGAGTTCTCTAGAGAAAAATTATCCACAGCATAAACTTTATGCTTGAGAAAGTATAGTATTTGTGTTAAGTACAGAAGAAGGTCTTTTTTTTTTTTTTGCGGCACCGGGGATCAAACTCACACAGCCTCCCACATGCCAGACAGGTGCTTAAGCCACTGAACCAAACTCCCAGACCCTAGTTTTAGGTTTTTGTTTTTGTTTTTGTTTTTGTTTTTTTGCGGCACTGGGGATTGAACTCACAACCTCGCGCCTGCCAGGACAGGCGCTTAAGGCACTGAGCCAAACTCCCGGCCCTGGTTTTTTGAGGCAGGGTCGCACTATGTAGCTCAGGCCGGCCTTGCGCTCGCGTTGTAGCCCAAGCTGGCCTCGAACTCACAACGCTCTGCCTACCTCAGCCTCCCGAGTGCTGGGATTAAAGGCATGCGCCACCACGCCCGGCTCGTGGCCCTAGTTTTTTGAGGCAGAGTTGCATTATGTAGCTCAGGCCAGCCTTGTGTTCGCGTTGTAGCCCAAACCGGCCTGGAATTCACAGTGCTCCTCCTACCTCAGCCTCGAGTGCTGGGATTAAAGGCGTGTGCCACCGTACCCAGCGAAAGCCATTTATTTCTTTACTTTGAAAACATCAACCCTGAATTTGTAGAAACATGACTTAAGTGTAGTTATATTATTCTTGTAAACCTCACTTTTGTTACTTATATTTTGCATGTATCTCAGAAATAATTTCATTAGAAAGTAAAGATAGAATTTATAGGTTAGAGATACTCTTCAACTCAAGGATAATAGCCTCAGTTTTAATCTTGTGTTATGAACTGTACTTAGGTATTGAAATATTTAGGAAAGAAGTTTTTTAATATTTAAGTAGCAAGCCAGGCGTGGTGGTGCACCCCTGTAATCCCAGCACTTGGGAGGCTGAGGCAGGAGGATCGTTGCAAGTTCAAGACCAGCCTGGGCTACAAAGTGAGTTCAAGGCCAGCCTGAACTGCATAGTGAGACCCTGTCTCAAAAAAAGTAGGACTTGAGGATTTAACTCGGTGGTGTAAGTGCCTGCCTGGCGGGCAAGATGTGAGAGAGGTTGTGAGTTTGATCCCTAATACAAAATGAAACAAAACAAACAAACAAACAAAAATTTAAGTAGCAGCATTTCAGATTTTTCAGTTTCTCTAGTACTTTTACTTTGTTTTTTTTTAAAACAAGGTCTTGTTATGTAATTCAGGCTGACCTTAGATTCACTGTATAGCAGAATAAGTAAACACTCACTATGGAGCCCCAGGCTGACTTTGAACTCGTCACTACCCTCCTTCCTCAGCCTTCCAGGTGCTGGGAGTTTAGGAGTATGCCATCCTGCTCAGCGTTGCTCATTTACTATTTACTTATTTATTTATGTCTTTTTGAGAGAGGGTCTTGCTATACAGTTCAGGCTGGCCTTGGGTTCACTTTGTAGCCCAGACTGGTCTCGAACTTGCAAGCAATTCTCTGGCCTCAGCCTCCCAAGTGCAGCGATTACAGGAGTGCGCCACCATGCTTGGCTTTTACTTTCTACTTAAATTGTCAGATATTTTAGAAGAGTAAGATCTACATTAAGGTATAAGGTCCAAATTGTTGACTGTAGTATCTGTTGAATTCATAACTGGCAGGCCAGGTGTGATGACACATTCTGGTAATCTCAGCACTTGGGAGGTTGAGGCAGGCGGATCACTGTGAGTTTGAAGCCAGCCTGGACTACAAAGTGAGCTCAAGGACAGTCTGCACTGCATATGAAAGCCTGTCTCAAAAAGACATGCACATAAAAAAATCATAATTGACAGACCAAAGACATTGATGTACACATGATATCATTTAGGACAGTGTGATTTTTTTAAAGATCCCACATTTTATTATATAAAGTGATAGTGTGTTTTATGTACATATGCACATTTTTGGGGGTGGGGATCTTTTTTGAGATAGGGTTTCACTATATGGTTTAGGCTGGCCTTAAACTCACTTTGTAACCTATGCTGGCTTTGAACTTCCAGTAATTTACCTGCCTCAGCCTCTCAAGTGCTGAGTTACAGGTGTGCGCCACCATGCCTGGTTATGTACGATTGTTTTTAATAAAGAATCTGATTACCAGTGTCCATGTATTATTACTGCATTTCTATATGAGAAGTAGAAGTAATGTTTGAAAGCATCAGTCAGATCATGTTACCCTATGCCTGAAACCCTCTGGCCTTTGACTTCACTTGGAACTTCTTGCTTTAATTTACAAAGCCCTGCATGAGGTGGCTCTGGGTAGCTATGTGACCTCTATCATGCTGCTGTGTACTTGCCTTATCATGCTATAGCCATGTAGGCTTTCTCTCGACCTTGACCGGTACTAACTTCTTTCTGTGTCAGAGCCTTTACACTCCTCTTTTTTTTGGTCTTCTCTTATCTTTTGTGGTTTAGTTCTTGGCTTTAATGTTGCCTCTCTGAGGCCATGCTACCCAATCAAATCTAAAGCCAATCTAAAGTGTAATCTCCATCTAATCTAAAATCACCTCTTAGTCACTTTTCATCATAGTTTTATTTGTTAGCATTGAATCTGTCACTCTGATTTTTTTCTTGGTGATTTTGTGTATCTCATTATTCTCACTTGAAAGTTAGCTCCATGCTGGGGGTGGTGGTGCACATCTGTAATCCCAGCACTTGGGAGACTGAGGCAGGAGGATTGCCAGGAGTTCTGGGCCAACCTGAACTACATAGCAAGATTCTGTCTCACAAAAAGAAAGCTCCATGACAGCTGTACTTAACACTCAGTGGTTCTCAGCATGCATGGAATAGATCATTGTTTATGATGTAGGTGGAGAACAGCTGTGATCTCCCCTCAAGTGAAGAGCACTAACATGTTCATGATGGAGTTATATAGACATGACTGTCGTATCGGGTGGATAGTAGCACCTGATAGGACAGTCCCATGCTGTTCAGTGCGACAGTCATTTATGTTCACTAGTGGTTTAGGCTAGCAGGAACTTGTTAAGGGTAGTTTAGGTTTCTCAGTAGTGCCCTGAGGTCATATATATGTGTTGAGTCATGTGTTTTGGAACAATCCGATGTTCAGAGAACTTTAATATTTACTTATTAAAAGATAATGTGTGAATCTTAGTGGGAAGGCTGAGTTGTGTTTTGTTTTGTTTTGTTTTGTTTTTCCCCTGAGACAGTCTTGCTGTATAGTTCAGGCTGGCCTTGAACTCACTATGTAGCCTAGGTTGGTCTTGAACTCAACACTAGCCTCCTGCTTCAGCCTCCCAAATACTGGAATTACAGGTGTATGCCACTTTGCCTGGCTAGTTTGACTTTTATAAGTGAGAAATGGTAGTTATTTTGGGTTGGATGATGATCTGCAAGAGTTTGCTGGGTCGACGTTGCTCATAACTGGGATTGTGGGGGTAGAATTTTTCCTCTTGGTTGATGTAATAGGGGGTTGCTTTGGAATAGAGAAATGATTAATGTCTGTTCACTGACTCTAGTAATTTTATTTTTGTCCCATTGAGAGCTATTTAAGTATAGGGTAAACTCTTATCAAGAAACTGTGAGTAGTCGGGCATGGTGGTCTCCACCTGTAATTCCAGCACTTGGGAGGCTGAGGCAGGAGGATCACTGCAAGTTTGAGTCCAGCCTGGGCTATATAATGAGTTGAAGGCCTGCCTGAACTACATAGTGAGACCCTGTTTCAAAATAACAAAACCAAACAAAAAAGAACCAGTGAGTTTAAATGAGTTTACAGATTTTTCTGGTTGTAGAAATGTGATAGGTACATCATATATAAATTCTTAACAGATAAGTACTCAGGTATGGCACTTATGCAGCAAAATTTGTGAATAGTCTCAGAAGATTGAGACTATAAAGAGATTCAGTGAAGTGTAGGTCAAAATTTGGCTCAAAATACTTTGATTAAAATTTACCAGAAACTGCAAAAAAAAAATTTTTTTTACCAGAAACCTTGTTTTTTAAGGGAATTTTGGGTTTTGGAATTGTAGACAAAGGATTGTGAACCTATGTATATTGTATATATTTGAGTTTTCATTTGCCATTTGTAAAATGTATTATAATTTCATTTGTTATACATTATCTTGAGCTATATGATTGTATTTCTAGAAGAAGTGTCAGGAGTGAAACATCCTTTGGTGACTGGGCAAACTCTGGCATATACTACTTACAAAATTCTACTCAGCAATAAAAAGAGAATCTACTAAGGCACATAACAGCATAGTTGAATTTCAGAGGCATTATTATTATGTTGAATGAATACCCAGAATAGGCATATCTGCCAGGTGTGGTGGCACATACCTGTAAGCCCAGCACTCCAGGAGGCTGAGGATTACAAATTTGAGCCCAACCTGGGCAACTTAGTGACTAAGCAAGAAATTTTCTCAAAAAAAATTTAAAAACTGCTGGGGATGTAGCTCAGTATGAAGGCCCTGGTTTCAGTTCTTAGTTTTACAAACAAAGAAGCAAATAAGCATGTCCGCAGAGGTAGAAAGCAGATTAGTAGTTGCCAGAGTTGTGGAAATGAGTGACTGCTTAACATACTCAATGGTGGGGCTGTAATTCCTATGTCTTGCCGCCAGGCAACTTGAACACCTGGTGGTACATGCATGACTGTCCAATGGATACAAGCTGTCCAATGGGGTAGTCATACATGTGACCTTTGGCAGTTCAGGCTGGCGGGAACATGTTAATGAATATGGGGTTTCCTTTGGGATGATAAAAATCCTCTGAAACTAGATAGTGGTGGATGGTTATGAAGGTACTTAATGCTTCTGATTTGTATACTTTGAAACAGTGTAATGTATTTTATGTGTGTTTGATATGTTGCCCAGGTTGGCCTTAAACTCCTGGATTGATATGATCCTCCTTCCTCAGCCTTCTGGGTAGCTGGGACTATAGGCATGCACCACCATGCCTAGCTTGATTAGTTTTTTTTTTTAAAAAACCTGTGTACTTTGTAGCTCGACTTATATTCTGGAAGAGGCAAACTTTTAGGGATAGAAGATAGTGGTTGCCAGGGTGTTGGGAAAGAGGTTGACGATGAAAGGAAGCACAAGAGTTTTTGGGATAATGGAATTGTTCTGTATATTGATTGTGGTAGTATATGGTATATCAGTGATAAATACACTGAGGTTGTTACTGCTGTGGTTGTGTGAGAGACCACTCTCACACACACTGACATTTTTAGAAGTAAAGTATTCAGTTTTCTTTCTTATGGGTTAGAATAATTATTTGATGTGTATGGAGAAAGGAAGAAGAGAGTATTGTTAAAGTATATGGGGCAGCTGGGCGTGATGGCACATGCCAATAAGCCCAGGACTTTGGTGACTGGGACAGGGGGATTGCCAACAGTTGGAGGCCAACCTGGGCTACATAGTGAGTTCAAGACCAGCAAGACCCTGTCTCAAAAATTAGATGAAGTGTACTTTCTTTGTATTATTATTATTATTGTTATTTTGGTGTCTTTGAGGCGGAGTTTTACTATGCAGTTCAGGCTGGCCTTGAACTCAATTTGCAATACAGGCTGGCCTCAAACTCCCAGTGGTCCTCCTGCCTCAGCCTCCTGAGTGCTGGGCTTACACGTATACACTACCACTCCAGATTGTACTATCATTCTTTCTTTCTTCTTTCTTTCTTTTTTTTTTTTTGCACTATTATTCTTGCAACTTTTGTAACTTGAAATGATTTCCAGTAAAAAGTTGAAAAACTGGGTTCTAGAAGTGTAGATTCAACCAACTGTAGATCAGAAATATTCAAAAAAATTTATCTCCACTGAATTATGGATTCTTTCTTTCACTTTCCCTTTCTCATTCTCTCTTTTTTCTCTTTTTTTTTGTTTTTTAAGATGAGGTTCCCTGTGCAGCTCAGTGAACTGGCCTCAAACTTTTGGTGATCTTCCTGCTTTAACCTCCTGAGTGCTGAAATTGCGGGCTTGCATCACCATGCCCAGCTGTGGACTTTTTTCCCTTGTCATTATCCCTGAAACAGTCTGTGGTTTGTTAAATTCATGTGTGTACTGAGGGCCGACTGTACTTCCTCGAGAAATCTTGGCATAGTTGTAGATCTTCTCATTCTTGCAGTGTTTCTTTGATGTATCAATGCAGATAGAATTGCTCTTGTTTTTTCTTTTTTTTGTTTTGGGACTCAAACTCAGGACCTTGTGCTTGCCAGGCAAGCACTGTGCCACTGAGCTATATCCCTGGCCCCTAGAATTGCTCTTGATTTTTAGGTGTGCTATGTAGTATATAAGCTTGCTGTGATACTTTATTTTGGTACTGAGGATCGAACTCACAACCTCACACCTGCCAGGCAGATGCTTAAGGCCACTGATCTAAATCCCTGGCCCCTAGAATTGCTCTTGATTTTTAGGTGTACTGTGTAGTATATAAGCTTGCTGTGATACTTTTTTTTGGTACTGAGGATCGAACTCACAACCTCGCACCTGCCGGGCAGATGCTTAGGCCACTGATCTAAATCCCTGGCCCTATTTTTTTTAAGACAGGTTCTCACTATGCAGTTCAGGCTTGAACTCACTTTGTAGCCCAGGCTGGTCTTGAAATCACAATGATCTTCCTGCCTCAGCCTCCCAGTGCTGGGATTAAAGGCATGCGCCACCACATCCAGCTCTTGCTGAGATACTTAGTCAAAAATAATTTGACTTTTGGGTTACATTTCCTAATACATCTTAAAAATAGAGAGTAATTTCCTATAGCTGTTGATGTGCTATGGTTTTATTTTAGTACTGTTTCATTAACTATTATCACTAAGGATTAATAGGTGCTATTAGTAGGGAGAAGCAGTATCTTACTTGATTCTGTCAGTGTTCACATAGGGAATGGCCAGTTTTTGTGGTTTTGGGGGAGGAAATTTCTTCGTAAAAATAAGTATTTTGTGGTGATCAGATCACTAGGTCTCCTGTTGTACTACTGTGAATCTCCTAAAAATAACTGTATCAGAGTCCCTGTACCCTCTGCGTCTCCTAGGGGTAACAGGATCATGTCCTTTCATTATTCACAGTTAAAATAGTTTGACTATTTTTGGGTGTGGTGACACACCTGTACTCCCAACACTCAGGAAGTCTGAGGCGGGAAGATTGCCATGAGTTTAAGGCCAGCCTGGGCTATATCACAAGACTTTGTCTTGAAAGAAAAAAACAAAACAAAACAACAACAAAAAAATTAGTTTGAGTCTTATCTCTGTTATGATAAAATAGAAGTGCTTTCCTTAAGAAAAACCTGAAGTTCTTTCAGTTTAGGGACAGAAATCCACTATGAAACTGGAGAATGAGTTAGCATAGTAGAATAAGTGGCACAGTATGGTCCTAAGTGAAAGACACAATAGCTAAACATTATTTAGAAAGAATAAATTGTAATTGTAAAGTTTTAGTGTACATTTTGCTGTGTTTTTGACACTTACAGATTGAACAATTAAAACACTTTTGGAGGGACTAGCCATATGTTGATTGGAAAATATCACATTTGCCTATTGTATTTCCAAACTTTCATAAGTTTCTGGTGTTTTTTTGTTGTTTTATTTTGTTTTTGTGATGGTGGGTATTGAACCCAGGCCTGAGTAGGCTAAGCAAGCACTCTATTGTCTAGGTACATCCCCAGCCCCACCCTTTCTTTCCTCCCAGAGGTCCTGTTTTTAAACAGGAGTCTGCACCACATTTGGTAAAGATATTTACACATGAACCTTTTTTTTTTTTTTTTTTTTTTTTTTGCGGCACCGGGAATTGAACTCACAGCCTCCAGG
The DNA here is from genome assembly GCA_004363535.1 of Dasyprocta punctata. Classification (NCBI taxonomy): domain Eukaryota; kingdom Metazoa; phylum Chordata; class Mammalia; order Rodentia; family Dasyproctidae; genus Dasyprocta; species Dasyprocta punctata. Next base: position 7,039 of record RJWM01024858.1, on the reverse strand, counting down.
GCAGGCGCTTAAGCCACTGAACCTAACTCCCGGCCCTGGTTTTTTTTTTTTTTTTGAGGCAGGGTCGCACTATGTAGCTCAGGCCTGCCTTGCGCTCGCATTGTAGCCCAAGCCGGCCTCGAACTCACAACGCTCCGCCTACCTCAGCCTCCCGAGTGCTGGGATTAAAGGTGTGCGCCACCACGCCCGGCTTACACATGAACCTTAAAGGTGGCCGAACTTTAAAAAATAAAAATGAGTAAGAAACCAAGAGGCAAATTTTAGGGCTGGGTGAATCTTTGTTTTTCTTTTTTTTGTTTTTTGCGGGGGAGACAGGGTCTCTCTGTGTAGTTCAGATTGGCCTTGAACGCATGGCAGTTCTCTTGCCTAAGCTTCCTGAGTGCTGGGATTACAGGCATGTGCCATCACACCTGGCAGGCTGGGTGAATCTTGTGGGGGCAGTGGGTGGAGAAGAATCCTGAGCCAGACATGGTGGCACATGCCTATAATTCCAACTACTCAGATGGTTGAGGCAGGGGGATTGCAAGTTCAAGGCCAGCCTGGGCAATTTTGTAAAACCCTATCTCAAAGTGACATGACGTGAAGAACTGGGAATGCAGCTCAGTGCTACCTGGGTTTGAGCCTCAGTACTACAAGCAAAACAAAACAAAACAAAACAAATGTCCAAAATTCCTGAGGTTTTAGTACTAGAGGGGATGATCCAGGGAAAAGCACCTAGAAGCAGTTAATTTTAGTCATTTTTTTAGAATGACAGGGTTTGACTTACTTATTTTCTTTTTAAAATTGCCTACCCTAAAGACCTTCAGTAGAGGGTTCTATTAGTGAGTATGGGTGTTTACCCTTGTTTTAAGAAATCACCTCTATTATGAGAGATTATCTTTGTATAGATCCTGAGAACAGCAAACTTGGCTAAGTGTTGAGCAGAGATACTCTGAGTTACCTTTGCTCATAATCCTGAACTAGTTAGGTGATGTGGTGCTTGCTGAGAGAGAGGGTTTGCTGGACTCTTGGAATAGTGATAGCTGGAAGTTCCTATGGACTTTGGGAGCAATGAGGTACCAAGGTTTAGTGTCTAAGGGGAGTTAGAGGTTTAATTCTGTGGGCTGGTGAGAGAAGGGGTAGTCTAAGAAGTACTGCTATTTTTGCAAGGCTTGATCAGGATTATTCCCTTTTCAGGGTTGCTGCTACCTTTTTTATGTATGTATGTATGCATATTTTTTTTGTGGGTGTGTGTTGCTCTTGATTGAACCGAAGCCTTCAGGTATGTTAGGCAAGCACTCTACCATTGAACTACAACCCAGCCAACTTCTGATTTTTTTTTCCAGCTTTTGATTTTAAAATCTTAGTACAGTTTTGGAAAGCAGAACTTTGGAATTACCAGTTTAATTTAACAGCCTTTTTTCTTTTCCTTTGGTAGCAAGAATCAGGCTCATGACTTAACATTTTCTAGGCAGCGTATATAGCCTCTGAGCTATCTATATATACCCAGCCCTAACAGCCTTTTTTCTTATGCATAATTAGCTTTCCCAACCCATAAGATAAAATTGACTTTCCATGCTGGGATCACACTCTTTTTTTTTTTTTTTTTGGCGGCACCTGGGATCAAACTCACAACCTCGCGCCTGACAGACAGGCGCTTAAGTCACTGAGCCAAACTCCCAGCCCTGGTTTTTTGAGGCAGGGTCGCACTGTGTAGCTCAGGCCGGCCTTGTGCTCGTGTTGTAGCCCAAGCCAGCCTCGAACTCACAACGCTCCACCTACCTCAGCCTCCTGAGTGCTGGGATTAAAGATGTGCGCCACCACGCCCGGCACATTCATTTTTTAGTTTGTTGAAACTCCTTAAATTATCAAGGATGATTAGAAATAGTTTGCAGTCCTGGTAGGGAATTTTTGTACTGTCATTGAGTTTTACAGGCTGTCTATATGGTATGTTCTTTTTGTTGTTGTTGTTTTTTGAGATAGTGTCTGATATGTAGCCCAGGCTGGCCTCTCAACTTGCTGTGATCCTCCTGTCTCCCTCCCAAGTGCTGGGGTTGCAGGTGTGCGCCAACATGCCTGACTTATGCTACCTTTCTGTGAGACTTTTGGTTATTGAGTCTCATTGTAGATCTGATAATGGGACCTCTTCAAAACCTTTATTTGAAACAGATTGCTGGATTTGGTTGGTAGACTGTTCTCTTGAAAGTCTCTATCTGAGCCACATGTAACACCTGGAGGTAGAAAAGGTAGCTCTTTTTTTTTTTTTTTTTTTAATTATTAAAGGTAGCTCTATTGAAAACGTAGTTTGACAGTAACTTGTGTTTTCTCCCGATATTCTTTTTTTTGGTGTCAGGGATTGAACTCACAACCTCAAGCCTGCCAGGCAGGTACTTATGCCACTGAGCTAAATCCCTGGCCCTTCTCCTGATACTCTTAACTTATAGTTCATTTTAGTCTATTTTTAGAGAGTAGAGCACTTTTTTGAGTAAGATTTGAGGTGTGTCATACATTAATTCTGTGTAAACTGTTTTAGAGAAAGGACTATCCTGTACTCTGCTGTTCCCCTCCTCCATTTTTTCCCCCATCTTTTTTCTTTTCTTTGGTGGAAGTTGGGATTGAATTCTATGGCCTTTGTGCTATGCCCCCAGCCCTTTTTTTCACTTTTTATTTTGAGAGAGTCTTGCTAATTTGCCCAGACTGAATTTAAACTGTGAGTCTCCCGCCTTAGTCTCTCAGAGTACAGGGAATATAGATGTGCACCACTATGCCCAGCTTTTCATATTGTTGTGGTCACCTCAGTGTTTCCAGATTGGCAGGAGATAATTTATTATAGCAGGCTTGTGTGGAATATCTCAAGATACTGCTTTTTTTTGGGGGGGGGGTTCCCCAAGTGAGGAGGATCAAACCTAAGGTCCTTGCCCCTGCTGGGTAAGTGCTTTACCACTGATCCTTACCCACAGCCCAAAATACTGCCATATTTCTAATTGCTTTCTTTGCCCTTTTGAAGCTCAGTAAAGAAATGTTTTAACTTCATGAAGTCACTCAGTAGAAGACAATTTGTTCTCTCCCAGAGGTCTTTTAGATTTGTTGATGCAGTGTAAGAGGTAGCTGGGGGCTAAAATTATAGCACAATGATTGAGTGCAAGCTTAGGGTAAGGCCCCAGTTTCTATCCCAACACACATGCACGTGCATGCGCGCGCACACACACACGCACACACAACCAAAAGCCAGAAGCTAGTGATCTGAATTCTTCGGTCAGGTAGTGGGAATAATCATAGAAAGTAGGAGCATATTAAATTTGATGTATGTGTTTATATTTGTCTTCTCAACTTAAATGGTACACCTATCGGTTTCAAATTCACCTTTGAAGTTTGGGTTTAGGATCACATCAGTCTTGCTGAGCGGAGAATGTGGTATCAGCCCTAAGGAACATGATTAGAACAGGGATCCAGCAGGCAACTCAGGCTTGGCTTATGCATGAGGGAGATGTTAGGGGACAAGTTGTTACTTCCTTGTCAAAAGAGATATGTTCAGGGAACCTGATAAAAATAAGTTTTTCTTGGGAGAAGATGACCAAATTCACCTGTCTGCCAAATGCCTTATGGTCAGCCTGGTATGGTAATGCATGCCTGTGATCCCAGCACTCTGGGAGGCTGAGGTAGATGGAGTGTTGTGAGTTCAAGGCCAGCTTGGGCTACAACATGAGCACAAGGCCAGCCTGAACTACATGGTGTGACCCTGTCTCAAAAAACTAGGGCCGGGAATTTGGCTCAGCGGCTTACGTGCCTGCCTGCCAGGTGTAAGGTTGTGAGTTCAATCCCCGGTGCCACAAAAAAAAAAAAAAAAAAAAAAAAAGGAAAGATGACCTAGATAGATCACAAAACCTGGTGTAAACACTTAATGTTTACTACTTTAAGATAAAAGACACAGATTAATAACCAGATGAGGCACATAGAGCAGGTCCAGAAAGGTTCTGCATGTAGGAGCTTCTATTTCATGGAATTAGGGGACCCCCGCCCCCAGCATATGGATGTTTTCATCAACCTGGAAGCTCTGAACCTGATGCATAGAGATTTTTATGAAAGTTTTCACTAAATTATTGGCCTTGGGTGATTTACTCAAACCCACAGCTTTTTCTCCCTCTCTAGAGGTTGTTGGTATGGGGCTGTTGAAGTTTTTTATCAAGATCTTGTCTTTCTGGTACCAGTCTTCATCATGAAACTATTAACAGCTACATCATTAGGACAAAAGAGACTCCTCCATTGTTGTTATTGGTTGCTTGCTTGCTTTGTTTCTTTCTTTCTTTTCCTTTTTGACAGGGCCTTGCAATGTAATTCAGGCTAGGCTTGAACTCACTGTGTAGCTCAGGCTGGCCTCACTTGCAGTTCGCCTGCCCTCTACCTCTTTTAAGTGCTGAAATTATAGGTGTGCACCACCCTGCCCAATACATGTCAGTCTTTTTAGTCAGAAAATTTCAAGGATTTTTAGGAACTTTGTGTCTGGGAACCAGGGCTAAGCACCAAATCCTGTGTGATAACTATCATTGGGGAGTCCAAAGCTGGATATGGTTGGTATCCAGTGCATTTCGTTGGACATTGGTTGTCTGTAAGGGGTAAGTGGATCAATAGAGTGCTATATAGCCCATTTCTGAAGCACTGGTTATTATATAAGAAATACAGAAGTAACTGTGATTTCTTTGTATGTTGCTCCAGTGACAGTGCTCATGATAACTGATATAAAATTGACTGAGTGCCATCATATGCTAGATACTGTGCTAGGACTGGGGTTACAGAAATGAGACTCCAGTCCTTAATTGGAGACTTTTGTTGTTCTGGTGTCACTTTTCAGCATGGGCAGTTTGCTGCAGCGTTGATACTTCTCTTCTTCTGGGTGAGACTTTTCAGGCTAAAGCATTTATGACTATAGAACAGCATATCTGAAAGGCTCTTGTTTATTCTTCATGGTTGCTTATAGGAATATGAAAGAAAATGAAAAGAAATTACTGGCTATTTAGAGATTGTCTACTCCCTCCTCATGACTGAAGAGATCATCTTGAGGTGGTCCAATTATGTCTACTTTCATAACCTGTCTAGTGTTAATTTTCTGAGGGCAAGGACACTGCCATCTGTCATGCTCACACAGGACCGTTACTGCCAATGGAATTCAGATGAACTGAATAAGGGCGAGAGTTTCCTAACATGTTATACTGGGTCCAGAGGATCATCAGTAGGATAAAGTGGTGCTGGGATTAATTTTGAACTTTGAAAAGAAAATCCAAAGAATTTATTTTTCTCTTTAACCATTTAGTACAGGTAAAGAACTAAATAAAATAGAGCCATGCAGTTTTCAAAACTTCAGCAGTATTTGTCAGTAAATATGTTCCTGTGTCTTCTGTTTTATTATAAATCAGCAATCCTTATGTATGTCTTTGACGGGGAGAAAACTGATTTTTTTGTTTTTGAGACAGGATGTTGTGGTATGTAGCCCAGGATGACCTTGAACTCGTATGATACTCCTGGGTGCTAGGATTACAGGTGTGTACCACCACGCTTGGCTTAAAAATGCTTATGAGGTGTCAGAGTAATAGGTTGCATCTGGACTAAGCCCGTTCTTCCCAGATGGTAGTTTGACATATACTATAAATTGGATATTTTCCTGATTTTCATAATCAAGGTTACCAGGTGCATATTCACTTGAGATTTTAACAGCAAAATACCTGCTGGAAATCAGTTTTTATATTTATGATTCTCCCTACTCAAAATAATACCTGTTTAGAGGGGGGAAAAAAGTGTTTTCCTCTCAACCATACCAGTTATTTATTTATTTATTTTTTTGGGACCAGGGATCAAACTCATGACCTTGTGTTTTCCAGGCAAGCATTAGAGCTGCTGAGCTAAATCCCCGGCCCACAACCATACCAGTTAAACACTATGTTTCATCTGCTTATGTCTTGACATCATGATCCTCTTTTACATTTCATAGTCGTTCTGTATACTGTGGGCTTTTTCAAAGTCAGCCAATAGTCAGTCTCTCTGTCTCTGTCTCTGTCTCTGTCTTTTTTTTTGACACAGGATTTCATTGCAGTTTAAGCTGGCCTTGAACTCATTTTGTAGTCCAGGTTGATCTTAAATTTACAGGAATCCTTCTGCCTCAGCCTCCCGAGTGCTAAGATTAAAGGCATGTGCACCACACCCAGCACCAATAGTCTCTTAATAGGAAATTCAGCTGGACTTGCTTATGTTAATTGGGTTGTTCTACATCAGCCTGAAGATAGGACTTCCCAACTCATTTGCATCAACAAATGCTTTTTTTTAAAATTTGGTACCAGGAATTGAACTCAACCTCTCACTTGCCAGGCAGGCACTGTGCCGCTGAGCTATTTTCCTGGCCCAACAAATGCTTATATAATGTTATGAAAGCTGAGCCTGGTATAGATTAACAATTGACTTGAACAATCTGGGGATATGTTTGTCAGCATCATGGAACTAGCTTTTCTAGGGCCCCAAAATTAAAGAGTTAGTATTGGGATTAGATTTGCACATTAGGTCTTTGTTTTCTGTATCTTGCTCCTCTTACCTACCTGATTAGCTTTTATTGTAGATTCTTTTTTGGAGACCAGTCCACCAAATAGTTAATGAAGATGAGGATTTGAAATTGTAATGTTAATTTTTTTTTTTTTTTAGCAGGGCGTGGTGGTGCACATCTGTAAGCTCAGCACTTGGGAGACTGTAACAGGAGGAACACAGAGCTTGAGGTCAGCTAGGGCTACATAGTGAGTTCAAGGCCAGGATGGAATACATAGCAAGACCCTGTCTCAAAAGAAAAATAAATTAAAAAAATAATAATAATTTTAACTTTTTAGTTTTCTCTCCCTTGTTGCTTTGTTCTCGTCCTCCTCAGCTGCCTAAAAAAGCATAAGGAAATTCTTATTTCTTTTTTTTTTGCGGCACCGGGGATTGAACTCACAGCCTTGCGCCTGCCAGGGCAGGTGCTTAAGCCACTGAGCCAAACTCCCAGCCCTGGTTTTTTGAGGCAGGGTCGCACTATGTAGCTCAGGCC